>APFE031069841.1:6237-21742 GCA_000404065.3 Pinus taeda
CTTTCTGTGCAGTGTTAGCCTTCCTTGCTTTCCCCTTCTTCTTTCTTTTCTCCTTGCTCTTGCTTATAGTGGGTTGGGATGGTCCCCCAACTTCTGGATTTCCATTCTTTCCTCTAGCTTCTAGATGAGTAGCTTGTATAGATACCTCATCTATACTAGTGGGATTAAACATGAAGATGGTATGCTTCATGTAGCTGTGTAGACCACCAATGTACTTCAAAAGAGTCTTTGGTGAGTCTAATGTGATGCCCAACATCAATGCTCTCTTTCTGAACTCTTGAGTATACCCTTGAACACTTTGCCCTTTCAACTGCCGAAGAGTTTGCCAACTCATCATGGCTTGTTGCATGTAGGCCAATGGATAGAACTACTTTTTGATTACAGAAACAAATTCACTCTAGATAGAGATGGTCTTACCATGTTTCTTTATGTCAGCTTAGGTTCTGCCTTCCCACCAAACCAAGGCAGTGCCTCCTAGGCGTAGGCTTGCTAGCTGAATTTTACTCTTGTCTGAGTTGATATTCTGCACTTTGCAATACACATCAATTTGTCTAATCCAATTGTCCAACTTTTCAGCATTTAGCTCTCCATCATATATAGGCAAATCAAATTTAACATCTACCTTAATCAAAGATGCTTTCTTATTATGCACAGGGCTATTAGGAGGTGTGAGAAAGCTTTCCTCTTTCCCTTTTCCTTTTGAGTGGTCACGGGAATGAGACTCATATTCTTCTTTATCTTGTTTAGAAAATGATGAATCTTCATCCTTGTGATTTCTAAAGTCCTTATACATTTCTTCTACCATGGACTTTATAGCTAGGAAACTCTCCAGGAATTGAGGGTCTGGCCCCATAGAACCTTCCTCTGACACTGTCTTTTGAGAATAGACTCTCCCAATTTCAGGATTAGTTTCGACCAACTCTCCTTCTCCTAATTTGAGCTTTGATCTTGTGAGCATTCACAGCTAAACCAACACAAGCTTGTCTAACCTTACAGTCTAGAGCTCTGATACCACTTGATATGATATTCACCCTATGAGTGACATCAATTAAAGATTTATTAAACAAAGGTATTATAGACTCATGTGCTGGTGTGTGTTCTATGTTATTGAAGCTACGGATCGATCAGATTGCTAATACACAGACAATAAAATGGAAAGACAACAGAGAAATACAGTAAGCAAACACAAAGACACAAACAATTTTAATAAGGAGTTCACCCTATTCTCGAGGGCTACGTCTCCGGTCCAGCTTTCAGTTGTGGCCTTGTTTTATTGTGTCTTTAAGCAAAGAATCACAATGTAGAGACTCAATGTGAGTTCTCCTGAAGCACGTTTGCTTAGTAGGGTGGTTCTTGGATTCCCCAAGCCACTGGAGTACACAGACTCTTCTTCTTCCTACCAGCTCTGTGACCTTCTAGTCTACAATAAAGAGCCAAATGTGATGCTCAGTCCGGACAAATTCCTCTATAGGATGGCTTGAATCTCTCAAGATTTCTGGTGCTCGATGCTACCTCTGGCTAGCTCGGCTCTCTGTCTCTTTCTGCTTTTGTTTTACTGTCTTCTTTCTCTGTGTATTCCGTCCTCCTCTCGGGATTCTGGTCTTTCTTCGTCTCTCAGACTGTTCTCCGACTTGACTGACTTATTTATTTTTGCTGTTCATGACTTTGAATCCATTCGAACTCATGCTTGTTTGGTTCCTCATCTACCTCTGTCGATTCACCTTCTGCAGCTACGCTTGGAGTTCCCCGTTCGGCATTAGCATGAATTCTTAGGGTGTGGCCACGTGTCCTCCTCTAAATAGCGCCAGCCTGCTTCGTCGGTTCATTTCTTCAGTTTCATCACGGATGAAGTCTTTCCTCCACCGTGGCGGTCAAACAGATTCCAAGTCTTTACAAATCATGGTGTATTCCTTTGTCAATTCCGCTTCCTCCATTGGGCTTGATCTCAGCCGTTTGATTTGGGGCTTCCAAATCTGATGCCATATGCATGTCCTGCGCAGTTGACTTGCTCGACTGTTAGCGCACGATCAACGACGGTTTTCTCTCACCTTCGCTTGCCACGCATCAATAATTGAGTGGGATCGCTCCGCTTCCATCCAAAATTGTTTACCGTTTGAGGGCACCCCGATCAATACCACTAGTTTCTAGAGCGTGGGTCCCGCCTTTGTACATTTAGCACTTTTTGCCTTTTCTGCCCCCAGTCCTCCGTTTCACCATGCGTCCGAGTGCTCGGGATTTTCCACTTTGGCCCTGTTTTCCTAGTGATGCACGCTAATCGCGCATCAAAATCCACCTCCTTTTCTCGATCCGGGGCTCCCAGGGGCTATTTTGACCTCCTGCGTAGTCTCCATGGGCTTCGGTCAGCGCGCTTTGACCGAGGTCCTCGTTGTTCCACACTGGCTGCCATTGCCACTGGTTCAGGGGTGTTTTTGATCACAGTTCTGAATTCTTTGAGATTTGTCCTGACCTGATATAGTCATGGTTCTTTGACAATCTTTTATGGATCCAATTCGGATCAAGGAGACTCCAATCTACTGCCTTGGACCACCCTATTCATCAAGCAAACTACGATTTCATTCCATTTTCAAAATGGATCCACGTGCAACATTAGAAATATTAAGTTTTAGGAATACAATCAAACCCTAGCATCATGATTTCTCCATATACATGACAAATTCAGTCATCCTCAAAACATTAGTCATCCTCAAAACATTAACCATACCATCCTCTCATTTTCAACAACAAACTCTATGTCAATAGTTAGTAGTAACATGAAACAAATCAACATATACTTGCAAACCCTAGATCAACATATATATCAATAAGGAACACTAGAAACTTCTTTTCATCATCTCAATAACAATCAATAACCATTCTTATTTTTGTGACATAAACCATACTCAAGATCAAACCTTAGGAAACATAAATTCTCACTGTCAAGCCCATTATCAACAAGTAGCAATTTAAAACCTAACTCAACTCAACATTTGTCTCTACATAAACAACTAAGATCCAAAAGGGTCCTTTGCATCAATGTACAAGTATAACAAATCAAATTCTAGCAGTCACCATCTTGACAATTTAGTGGTGATACAATGCCATATACTAGAAATACAACAACCTAGCTACATCATCAACACTCCAATCACAAACTCTAGGTCATCAATACTTCCAATCATAGCAATATATACTATGTGTTCTCAAATGTTTTGAAACCATCAAAATCCCTCTCTCTTTGCTCAAATCCTTATAACAACATATCAAGTAAACTTGATAAACTCTAGTAGTACCTTGAATAAACTACAATTTGATCTCTCTCATTAGCAAAAACAACATCAAATCCTTGCAACATATATAAATCTAAATACTCCATTATTTATGTGAACCCTTTGTCTTACACAAGTATTTGACTTGCTTCATGTCTCTTTGTCTTGACTTCAATCTCTATAAACAAGGCATTGACTTCGACAACAAATGTATCAGTGTACATAATGTTTCCACATATGTACTGCTATCTCTAATTCTAGATCAAGTCAACACCAATACCATATCCTATATAAAGACCTCTAACAAGCTTTAGCCAGGGACTACACATATTGTGATCAACAATTAACGAGTTCACATCGACGTCATATGGGTTCAAGGACCGGATCAATCGTGCTCATTAACTTTAAAGATTGTATATTCATGAAATACTTTAATGATACCAATGATTACATAAATATTTGATGTGTTTGCATATTTAGGACCAATAATCTAAAATCATCAAATTTCTTTTATTAGTCATAAGATACTATTTAATCCAAGACATAGAAGAATTAATCAATGCATGAGATCTATGTATTGTAAAGCATCTTCATTCGATACTTGAAAACAATTGATTTTATGACATTCGAACCATATAGCTATAGGTTTGCATATGTGCACATGTCATTCAAATGTGGCTTACAATGCAATTTCGTTTCGCAACACTTCATAGGTCCTTTGGTTATGCTACAAAGGATACAGAATACAAAGTTCTCGATTTTTCACTCTTATCTAATCTTATGAGTTTTATTGCAAGATAGATATTTATGCGAAGCATTTACCTAATGTACACATACGATATCTATGATGATCTTTCCCAACATTTAATTATTTTACCAAATCGAAAGCCTTTAATGGGTTCATACCATGACCATATCAATTCGTCACTATCCATATCAAACCATGTCTTTCAATTTTTCCCATATAGTTGTATAATAGAAATTGATCTCAAAGAAATGTTTTCCTTTCTATTGTGCCCTGATCTCTTAGGAAACTTCTTCAATAGGGCCAAAGAGCCTCTGTTCTACTTACATCATAGAGATAAAAAAATAACCTTGAACAATCCGTATATAGCCACAATAAGCATAGATTAGGCTTTTTGGCCAGTGAAAATACTCCTAAAAAGGATACAGTGAATTATGCCAAATAGAGCCAAAATGGTGCCTTAGTTGGACCTGCATATGAATGTGCACTCTAACTACTTTGGATGAATCTAAAAGGGTCTCAATAAAACACCACATACTTGCCACTTATAACCTCTGGAATGTGCTTCAGATTGAGCTCAAATTAACCCATAAAGGAGGTTGATTGACCTCAGAAACCAACAAACCAATGACAAAAAAAAATGAAAAATGCGCTAACACCCAATGTAATTTCAGGCCACCCTTAAAATAAGATGTTGTTCCACAAGGTAGAAATAATCTTTGAAATGATTTTCAAAATAACAGTGCAAGAGACATGCTTTTGGAGAGATAATATGCCCGTTATATATACTTGATGAGAGGGCTATTGGATGGGTCGACTAACCCTTAATTAACCAAAGCCTACCTAAAGAAATATGAATTCAAAATTAAATTTAGATCCAAAATATGAGGTCAACCTATTTTGGAGCCTAAATTTAATTAGAAACCATAAAAATAAATTCCTTTGACCATATTCATGGATGGGCTTAAGAATAGTAATTTAAAAACAACTTGCCACATCATCTAGATTTTTGGGACTTTGACCATATGAAGGGGACACTGATATTTGATTGAACATATATCCTCAACCGTGAAGAGTTATAGGGTGTGCCACATATCATTAGAATTGGCACAACGAGGAGAATCAAATAATGATGGAATAAAACCCAAAATCAAGGATCTTAATGATCATTTTTTTTACAACAAAAGTGGGGCTTCACGAACACACCATAAGACCTTGACCAATGGAGCTTCCCATCCATGCTTCCTTAGGTGAATATTAAGTGCATTTAAGAACCAACGTTGGCATCAATGAAAACACCATTCAACAATCTCCCCCTTTGTCATTGATGACAACACTACTACGCCCCTTGACTGCATACCTCTGATCTTCTTTTCTTGATTTCTCTCCCTCTTTGACATCAATAGAAAAGGGTTACTCCCCCTGATGAAATGCCTTCCTCTGTCATCCTGCAATATAGTTTTATTTCTATGACTGCTTCTCTCACTTGGACCTTCTATTCTTTACATGAATTTCCACCACTAATTGCACCTGTTAGTATGTACTACCAAAATTATTTACCTTTAACATGAATCCTTTTGCAATTAGAATTTCTAGACTTTTTTCTCCACAAGGATGACTAATCTTCCCATAATACTAATTACAATTCTAACAACTTCTTCATATCTGTCATCTGTCAAACTACCGAAGGATAAATCTTCAATTCTACAATTGTTGCTACTTAGACTCTCCCTCTTCAACATACACATGACAAAGAGTCATCGCACTAGATTCTTTAGAATAATGTATGAACCAGCTCTGCTACCATATCACCTTCCTTCTTATTGGTGGATTCATCACGATCCTTTGAATTTACAAAATCTGATAGCATAACCACTGGGAATTATTCTTTTATTTGTTCCTCTTGGTTTTGAATTCTTCTCCAAATATTCTTGTACTTGCTGTTAGAGTTCGCTTTCATATAATATTTGCAATCATGAGCCATATGTCCATATTTATGGAATTTTTAACATTCAATTTTGAACTTGAAAGATGGATTAAATGACATATACTTTCTATTGATGAAGCCATTTGAATATTTGTCTTACATTCCAGAAACCTTGCTTCTAGGGTTTCGATATTGTTTTTGATAATCATCCCTATCATAAGCTTTCTAATCTATAGCCATATGCATGAAATTGGACCATGAGACATAATAACTATTAAACATATTGAGGTACCTTGATGAGATGTTTTGTCTTGACGATATTCTATAAACATTCTTTCTCCAAGAAGGTACATCAATTTGTTGATTCTCATTCTTGATTACTTCAATATTACTTGTTGGAGCAACATTACCTTTAATCCTATTTTGACCTTGATTTCATCTTTGAAGGATATTGTTGTCACGCTTCTTGTCAATCTTACTTTGTGGGGGCTTGGAACTCGTGTCTTCATTGCATGGAGCCGCATCTGCTTCTTTTTCCTTTATATTTAATCAAGCAATGCCATTATTCTTCCTTTATTCATCCAATAATTTATCCTTCTCCAATTTCTTGAGCTTGTCTATTTTAGTTAGGGCAGTGTCAAGTTCTCTTCGCTTTTGAGCAATATCTTCCTGAAACTGAATTTTCAAAACTTATCTTCTTTCTTTTGTCTCCTCTACTTGTAGTTTTAGAAGGGTGACCTTTTTTGTTTCTTTGTTAAAATCTTGCATTTGTTCCTTCTACCTTTCACTTTCCTTTATGATCCTATTTATTTCCGTTATAGATGCATTAAATTCCTTTTTCTTTTGACCAACTTCTACTAATGACTCCTCTAACTAGCTTGTCAAAATATTCTCCTTCTATTCAACTTCCTATGCTTGAAGTCTTAGAAGGGAAACTTCTTCTTCAAGTGCCTTATTTCACTTTATTGCTTTATTAAGGTCACATAAGGTGCTAATTAACTCTCCTTCCAAGTCTACTAAGACTTATTCTTCTTCATCTGCTTCATCTGAATCATCATCATTTTCATCTTGACCTGCATGCTTCTTTGAGTAGAGATCATGGATCTTTTTCCAAAGAATTTTGGCTGATGGGCATTGATCAACTTTGGATTTTACGAGGTCTAGCATAGCACTAATAATTAAATTCATGGATTTCATAATATACCTTCTGGATTCTGTTATAGCTCCAAATATCACCCTTGGTATTTGTGATGCTTGGTTTATGGCCTAGGGCAACCCCTCCTTCCAGACTTGGTCCAAATATTAAAAAACAGTGTTTTACTCCCTGTACGTGACTTTTCCTTGTATTAAACACGTGTACACGTGGGTTAGTATATACCCAACCTGTGTATATGTCTTAAAACACTTAAAAAAACTAAATTTCCTTAATTATGGGCGGAGATCATGGGTTTTACCTGTTGATTACCTATTATTACTCGCGGCCCAACTGTTTCCCAACTAAAAAACTACTTTGGGAGAAGTATAAAAATAATTCAATGGGAAGGCCTTAAGGAGGAGAGAAATGATAGAATTACTATACTGATATTATCCCCTGATCAAGTCTGAAGAATCCTTGTGCTTCAAGCACTTCCCCAAGTTCAAGAAACCCTTGTTTCCTTGAGTTTTGATGTTCTCTCATATGCTTGGAGATATCATGGTATTGGTTGTGGAAGGAGCCTATTGAAGACTGGGACTGGACAGACCTGGAGGACGATTCCACTTGGAGTTGGAAGAGGAAGAATCAAGTGAACTCTTTTCATGTTTTATTATAGTTATTTGCAATAAAAAGAAACACTTTCTTTTTCCTGATATCAACTTTGTTCATTCATCTAATGTTATTGTTATGGTTTATATATGAATGACTATTTCAATGTATAACTAACCATCTACTTATATGTTATAAAGTTGATTTCATTATAATGCTTTATCTATATGCTGCTGTGCATCTTTGAATTGGTTGTTTTGCAAGTTCAAAGATTGTGAGGAGTTGCAGAAGGTTTGGACCCTGGCTAGAACTACCTGAACAAAGGACCCCCGGGTATGTACATCCTTCTCTAGATTACTCCTGCTGAGTTATATGCTTGTTTCTTGCTACAAATTACTCCTACTCTGCTAGGGTTATGACCCAAAGCCCTAGGGGACTTTATCCCTTAACAGAATTAACAACTCCACTGGGGACAACAATCTTGTTGTTCCTACTTTGGGTTATTTAGTGCCAATCAGGGCTCAACTTTCAATTTGCTTGTTGTGTTTGTATTGTCTGCTCCTGTAGGAAGTCAGACTTCAAGTCTGATCCTTTTCATCAAGCCTCTTTTTTTGTTTTTTCTTGTAAACCTTTATATACGCACCTTTGTCGGGTTACAGAAGCGTATACATGCTAGTTTCTCTGAACTGAAACCACGTATACGCGGGTTTCTTTTGGCTGAAGCGCATGTACATGCAACTGTGTAGAGACACAGTCACGTATACATTTGTTTTGCATGATTTTTTCAAGTCTTTTTATCTGGAAATATTTGTTTCTTGGCCTGTGTGCTTCCTGAGTGGTCAGTTTCTGTTTTCAGATTTTAGTTTTTAGTGAGCTTACTGTTTCGCATTCTCCCCTGCTTTGAAGAGTTTTTGGTCTCAGTTTGCTTTATAGTGAGTTTTATCATTTGTGTTTGAACACACAAGGCTTCTTGTAGAGGTTCTTGATTGTTCTGGTCTTTCGGAACAGAAGATTGCCTGCAATCTTTGTGTTAAACTTCATTTTATGGTTTGCTTGCTTGGCTTCCCGTCAATTTTGTGGCCATTCACTTCTTTATGCTTTTCAAAAGTGTTTGTTGACAAGTTTGAAAGTGTGCCTTTCATGATTTCTTGATCAGTGTCTCAAACTTCTTTTTGCTACTTTTGGATTGTTTAGTGCATCTTGAAACACCTATTTTGTTAAGTTTTCATTCATGTTGAATTGACAACTTGCAAAGTTTCCCTGTTGTTTGCTTTCGGTCTTTGAGTCTTCGATAGCATTTTGAGTACTTTTGAAAAGTTGATTTTATTGATTTTTTGAAAAAGAAAAGTCCTTCAAAAACATTGTTTTTTCTTTCTTTGCTGAATTTGAGTTTGGTTTCTTTTGGTTTTTGAGAGTGATTTGGGATCTTTTTTGATTAGTCCTCCTTGTTTTGGAAAGGTTTCGTGTTCAAGATTTATATTCCTTTCAAAGCACTTAAGTAGGATTATAAACAAATTGCTTTCATTTTTTTTAGAGTAATCTAGAATTCTTGCATTATCATGTACACTTTGCATTAGGGTAGTTTTGCATCATTAGAGCATCAATAGTCTTTTAGTTTTTGTGAGTGTGAAGTCTGCTACGAGAAAAGAAACGGAAAAAGGTTTTTGCTCTATAGAAGTTTCTTAGAACCCAAGTAGAAGTTGCTTTTCGTTAAAGGACAAACAAGTGCATTGCATATAAGTTAGTTTTTCATTAATTTCTTTTGCGTCATAAGAACACCATCAATTTCACTTCCATATTGTCCCTTTGACTTAAAAAGAACAACCACTTAAAATCAAGCACTTAATAAAATAAACTAGAACTTTTTATATTGTCAATCAGTTACACTAACAATTTTAGGTAATTTAGGGCCTTGGATTAGGCGAGAGGAGAGTAAAATCTCCAAGGCCACTCTAAATTGTGAAACATAGAAGTCTGGATAAAGAGTGAAATCCAATAGCATTAGGGAGACCGGGAAAGCTCCATGATTGGGAGTTAAGCACGAGGCTTTGTGAAGATAACGATGAGAGATACCCCCTCTCTTACTTTTCGGATCTTACCTCACGACTGTCTGATACGAGTTGGTGTCTTTAGTTTCCAATCCTAGGGATCTACACAGGTGGCTGCGGATGGGAATCCTGTGGCACCTAAGGTTGACATTGCATCATGTTCAATGGTACTTCTGGAGGGCACCCTTGCGAAGCTTGGGGGCTTGCAACGACAAAGGCTATTGTTTGGAGGTCAGTGTAACTACCTCTGATACCTTCGCTAGTAGACTTGGGGCGTATTTACCCTAGTCTATTTTCGGAAGGCCCTTTTTATTCACTTTCTTGTATTTTGGTGTCTGGTCCTAATCATCCGGAGCGGAAATACTTGGAAGTTGTTTGAATGCTGAATTCTTTAGGGACATTTTTAGTGTGTGTTTTGAGCTCTTAGTCGGCCTAGCTTTCAATTTTCTTGAGTCTTTAAGTAGATCTTATTAAATAATTCAAAGTGGCTGACTGATCACTTAGACGGTCTGGTAGACTTCATGGGTTTTCACCTGCGAGTCCAGAGCCTTCTCCTAGAAGGCGTAGGAGCGATTCTACCAGTGGTTTTCAACCAATGGTACCTGGCGCATTTGAGATTGATCCTCCACTTGGGGGCATCAATGTATAAGGCAGACATAGTACTACCACAGAGTTAAAGAGTAACACTCCAGTTCTTTCTCAAGTACTCTTCCAGTCGGAAGATAATATTGAGGTAGAAGTGCTCTCAGAGTCAATTGCAGCTCCAAATTCTCCTCTCCCTTCTGATCACCCTGACGTATTGTTATATGTCAGAACTCTAACACATAGGCCTTCAAGCCTAGGTCCACACACAAACATCCCTTCGATGACCACTACTGGAAGCATGGCATCCACCGCGAGTGCTATGAGTATGCATACTCCTATATCAATGCAAGGAGGAGTAACTATTTCCATCCCCTCTACATCTTTATTTGGGTCTACTACTAGCACATCCTTGTTTGGGTCTACTTCCATTTCGTCGATGAGTGGAAGTTCCCAAGCGCATGCATCCAGTTTTGGATTCTTCCCTTTTAGTATGCCTTCTCAAGGTATTCCTTCAGTTCCGTTAAGTGTACAATTAACTGCCTCCACGTCCATGATGAGTAGATCATCATCTTTTTAGGGTTTTCCTTTTGGAAGTAGTCATATACCATATTCCAATCCGACGATAGGGTCTATGCCTTTTCCTTTCACAGGCCAAGGTTCTAATCCTTTTCAGAGTTGGACTAACCCCGTGTTAATGGGATCGGAACTGGGAATCCATTTTTTGGCCAACAAGGGAATGTTCTGTATTCCTCAGTGAATTCATTTCAAAGTTTTCCACCCTTAGCTAATGCTTGGAATTGCTAGCAAGGGTTGTTAGCTTTTTATAATAATTCATTAGGGGAAGCTTTGTCGGTTACAGAGGTTTTTTAGCTGGAGTTGGTCAAACTCCGAGTTTTGCTAGACCACAAGGGTCACCTTTTGGTTCAGAAGGTTCTACCACTTACTTCAGGAAACCTGGTGCCTTTCAAAATCCAGGTCATTCTTTTTTGACTTTTGGGAACCCCGCCCAATCTAGGTGGAATCCCCAAGGTCCTCCACGACTTCCGTTTTTGGCCACGCTCAGTCTGCCAGACTTGACTAAGTTAACAAACGATTCGATCAGATACAATCCGGCTTGGCCTCTGGTCCCAACCAAACTTCCATCAAATATCCCAAAATTCGAAGGGAAGAGTGGTGAAGACCCGGCCGACCATGTAACCACGTTCCATTTATGGTGTTCATCTAACTCCCTGATCGATGATTTGATCAAGTTGAGACTATTTCAGCGCACCTTAACTAGGAATGCGACTAAGTGGTATATAGAGTTACCAGGGGGCACCTTTACATCTTTCGCCAATTTGGCTAACATTTTCTTAAACCATTTCCATTTTCCTGTCTGTTACGAAGCCGAGACTAAACTTCTGGCCAATTTTCATGAGGACATGGCTACTCACATTTTTGATCATATTCAGGAATGGAGATGGAGAAAGAGGTTCATTAAAGCTCAAATTCCACCTGAATTCCATATCGAATGGTTTTTAAAATCATTACAACCCGATATCTCCAAGGATGTTTCTATGTCCAAGGTTTATTCCGAAGAGCAGGCTATCTTTCGCGCCCAACAGTTAGAACTGATATATTCTCAGTCTGGGACTCTTCAGAAAATCTTGCCTGATGCTCCTAGATCGATGGTTGATATAGTCAAATCGAAGCCAAGTCCGCATGCTGATGGTATTGTTGGATCGATTGATGCGAATGCAGTGAACTTTCAGAGCCAAGTGCAACAATTATCTATACAAACTGCTTCTTCTAATCAGTTTACATCGTCTACTACTCCACCTTCTCAACCTTCTTCCGTAAACTCCGTTTAGGCTTCTAACCCCAAAGGAAATCAAAATTCCGATGGGAAGAAGAAGGGATGAGGTAAAAAGAAGAATCAAGATGGGAAGGGTAATGAAAATAAGCTTGGCGATGGTGTCGATGAGGGTAGAAATGAGTCTAAGAAGAAAGTTAAATTTCCATGCAAGTTGTGTAATGGAGATAATATGATTCATCTCTGCCCGAAAATTCAAGATGCTCAGTGCTTGTTAGTGCAGCAGGGGTCTTCTAGCTCCCGAGTTGTCTTAACTAACCCTTTTCCCCAAGGGTAGTAGTTGCTTGCTGGTGTGAATTCAAACCTTGGTACCTCTGCAGGGGGAAACTAGGAGGGGGACAATTCCTCAAATGTTTTCATGATGGGTTCTCACATCAATGTGGCCACATGGCCATGTGATTATGGTGAAGCTGAAACATCGAAGGATAAATCTGTTCCCGGAATTATGGACCCACTTCATATTGAGCGACTCTCTGTCAAGTCTATACCTCGGATACCGAAAGGTTTCACCAAGTGTTCTACTATTAACCCTAATGCTAGGGCAACCCAGAACTACTCCATTGTAAAAGATCTGGCTCAGATTCCACGCGCAATGTCTACTTTAGAGGTACTCCAGTTGTGTCTAGCTTAAAGAAGTGCTTTGATTTCAACAATGGGGGCAGTAGATCCAAATAATTCTTTAGCTCTCACTTTTGATATGCACAATGTCAAAAAGAGACTTCCTCATCATATGGCTTTCCAGATAAAGTCTACTTACTGGAAAACCAATATTTTTCGGACGGTTGTAGATGAGGAGCTTCTACATGTGTCATGTCTATGTCATGTTGGAAAGCAATTGGATCACCTGCAACTGTTCCTTCACCCACTCTCTTGACAATATTTGATGGACATTCTCATAGGCCACACGGGATTATCCTGGCATTTCTTATATGTGTTGGAGGAAAGGTCACTAATATCGAAGTAGAAACCATTGATGCCAACCTAGATTACAATCTCCTCTTAGGATAGAATTGGATTTATGAAATGGATGTCGTAGTTTCGATTCTGTTTCGAGTCCTTTATTTTCCTCATGAGGGGAAAATTGTTAAGGTTGATCGAATGGATTATTCTCCAGTTGACCCTAGTGCAACTTCGGATTCTACTGTTCCGTTGGTGGATAAACCCCATCAACCTATCTAGAATCTAGGAGTTGGGATGTATTCTTCCTTGATGGGTGTATTTGATCTTCCCCCTCCTACAGATAGAATCGATACAATTTCATCCTCCAAGAAGCCTCTACGGAAAGAGTTTGTTCAAACTCATTATTCTTAAGATCCTGGAACCTTACCATCATCTGTGACCAAATCAGATGGGGGGTAGGTGGGTGGAATAACATCTCCTATGTCTGCAACAGAACTTAGATATGAATTTATCGATAACTTTGTAGACAACCATCCGATTCCTTTTTCAGAGGAGAAGTTAGATGGTGATGTGGCTCCTACTTAGACCCTCGACTCCACTTCTTCTTTGGATTGCTTAGAAACGATTTTTCCATATGACAAAGCAATATTCGAAGCAATAACAGTTGTAGATCGACCATTAGAAGATTTACATCATCATCCATATTTTCATCCTCCTTTGCATGAAGTCAAATCTAGGTTCTCCAGTCTGCCTACTAGCGATGTTTGTACAGTTCCTTTGGCTCCAACATAGTTATCTGTTGAAGGTAATATATTGATTGGCTCAATGACTGTACCTATAAACATCGCTAGGAACAAGTTGGCGGAGCCCCGAAATGGGCTCTACCTCAAGAAGTACTTTGCCTAGTGTTGGGCAGATAAATCGTTCTTGCGGACAAGACCGATCTCCCTAGTATCAATAGATATCTAGCAACAAGCAAGACAAGCAAATCTACCTTTCTCTAAACATATTGCGATTCATTAATAAAAACTAAGAGGTGTTTTAGACCCTACCTTAAGTCCAACGCTAGTTTGTGGCAACCATTCTCCAACAGCTCCGAAAGAGTTTCCTTTTAAGAACCTGCAATCATAAACAAGCACACATCAAATAATACCTGCATAGCTAATATAATAAATCATGTTCATCATGGTGATCAAGGAATCCATGAAATAAACCATAAAACACAGCTTATTGAGAAAAATAAACTTGGTTGTATTAACTTTGAAATAGAAGAAATTTACAACCTTTGGTGCCTTGATGCTGTACAAGCTCTTCCCAAGGTCCAAACAGGGATTTCCTCTACTTTGACAAGCCTCACTCTCTTCCAAATGAGATCAAAAGGTATGTAATCTCTTCTCTCAAAAGCTCAATTAGGAAGACTAAGTTCCAATAGCATTTACCCTAAAAAATATTCAGCTTTCAACCTCCAAGTAACCAGCCCAGTGCTTCATTTTATAGTGAAAAGAAAGGAGGTTACAGGTCCACCATTGAAGGGATAGAGTCCTCCTTCAAAAGGGTAAGCTCCTCACATCAAGGGGTTAGCTCCTTTAGGTATGGGATGCATGAATCCTCAAGAAGCAAACTTGCCACCTCAAGATTCCCTCTAGAAGCTTCTAGAAATGACTCAAAGTGAGTTTTTAATAATGTACTTGCGTCTTTTTAACTTTTACAGGGGTCCGCACCCATAACACAGATACAGAGCAGTCAGGTGCACAGGGGACATGACCAATAGGTGCGGGACGCAGGTAATACTAAGAGAAAGTGCAGAACTAGAGTTTTAGAGATTTTTAAGGTCTTTCTCTTATTTTCAAGGTTTGATATGAAGAACTGAGGTTTAAGACTTGCAAAGGGGGAAGGTATGAGTGATGATAGACTCACACTAATTGCAGAATGTCAAGGTGACAATTTTTGTGCAACAAATTGCCCCCTAAAGTGCGAAGTCTGTAATAGATGAGGATGTTTTTGTCATCTAAGAAGAGTGAAGTACTTTATCATTTCAAGGATCTTCCTGTGGACACCCGATCGGAACCTGTAAAAACATTCAATGCAAAATATATATATATATGAACATATCATCGCTGAGGTAGGCATTCCCATACTCAGATCAAAACTGACTAGAAAACTATCTAAATTGCTCTGATACATGAATTATTTTGTAATACATCACAACTATAGACATATGTAGACACAATATGGGCACAACCATCTGTTTATGAATAGTCCACTATATAATGAATAAGAAAATTCCTCGCAGCCTAGATGGCAGAAACTAGATCCAGGGTCTTGATTTTTGCTTCCCGAACTAGTACGATTCTATCCATGTGAATGAATGTGTCGAAGTCGAACATGGTAGAAACCACTTGATTACCAGTCAATGATGTAAACTGTTAACAAGTGTG
>APFE031069845.1:0-29079 GCA_000404065.3 Pinus taeda
CAGTTTACATCATTCACTGGTAATCAAGTGGTTTCTACCATGTTCGACTTCGACACATTCATTCACATGGATAGAATCGTACTATTTCGAGAAGTAGAAATGAAGACCCTGGATCTAGTTTCCACCATCCAAGCTGTGAGGAATTTTGTATTCATTATACTATGGACTATTCATAAACAGATGGCTGCGTCCATACTATGTCTACATGTGTCTATACTTGTGATGTATTACAAGATCATTCCTATATCAGAGTAGTAGTTAGTTTTCTAGTTAGTTTTGATCTGAGTATGGGAATGCCTACCTCAGCAATGATATGATCTCATATATATATTTTTCATTGAATGCTTTTACAGGTTCCAATCGGGCTCTCCACAAGATGATCCTCAAAATGATAAAGTACTTCACTCTTCCTAGATGATAAATGAAATCCTCATCTACTACAAACTTCGCACTTTATCTGTTACACAAAAATATCGTCACCATGACTATTTGCAGTCAGCATGGGTCTATCATCACTTATACTATCCTCCTAAGCAAGTCTCAGACCTCAGCTCTTCATGTCAAGCTTTGCAAATGAAAGAAAGACATTAAAAATCAATAAAGCTCTAGTTCCGCACTTTCTCTCACTTTTGCCTGCGGGCCCGCACCCTTTGTTCATGTTACTTGCGTATCTGCATGCTCTGTCTGTAAAGGGGTGGGTGCGTACCCCTGTAAAAGTAAAAAAGGCACAAGTTTATTCTAAAAAACTCACTTTGGGTTAATTCTAGATGATTCTAGAAGGAATTTTGACGTAGATTGTTCTCTCCAAGGTGGTTCATGCATCCCAAAAGAGAAGGAGCTAATCCCTTGATAGGAGGAGCTATCCCTTTGAAGGAGGGCTTTATCCCTTTGAAGGAGGACCTAGTAACTTCCCTCCATTGCACTATAAATTAAGGCATTGGGTTAGTTGTTGGAGAGGTTAGAAGCTGAACATTTTTTAGGGTAAATGTTGATGGAATTGGGACTTCCTAGTTAAGCTTGAGAGGAGAGATCACATACCTTTTGGCTTCATTGGGAAGTAAGTGAAACTTGTCAAAGTAGAGGAGACTTCTTGTCAGAACCTGGGAGGAGCTTGTACAGCATCAAGGCACATGTTGTAAAGTTCTTCTTTTATTTGAATTAATATAATCAGATTCATTTTTCTCAACAAATTGTCTTATGTGGTTTGTTTCATAATCTCCTTGATCATTATGATGGATATGCTTTATAATATTGGCTTTTCAGGTGCTATTTAATTTGTTTGCTTGTTTGTGTTTGCAAACTTGCTACAAGGGAGCTCATTTGGAGCAAAGGAGCAAGGCTTCCACAAACTTTCATTGGACCCAAGGTAGGCCTAAAACACTTGTTTGCCTTTGTTTTTAATTGTATATTTAGAGAAAGATAGTTTTTGATTGGCTTGCTTGTAACTAGATATCTTTAGATACTAGGGAGGTCGATCTTGTCCGCAGCCTCGACTCATTCCATGTGACAGGGGTGGAAATTTTAATTGGAGGAAGACACTGCAAAGATCATTTTTGATAACTGGTCTTAGGGCTCTCAGGCCCCTTTTATGAAGAAGTGGTCTCTCAAATTTGATGCCTAGTCTGAGAAAATATACCTAACTTAAATCATGGTTTGGCTTCCCACTTTATTGTCAATTTTCTAGTCTAAAATCATGTTTAAGGAGGTGGGGATACCCTTGGGTTTTTTTGCAAGGCAGAGATTTCCTTCCAACAAACATGGTATATGGATATTACCCACATTTTGGTGGTGTTAAGTCTTTCACTAGGTCTTCGTGAATCAATAACAATCAACTTTATAGATATCATCCATCATCAAAGCATTGACTATGAAGGAATCCCTTTTAAATGTGTTTAATTCCATGCTTATGGTCACCTCAATCGAGAAAAATAAAGGGAATAAATGGGTCAAGAAAAGTGTCATATACTTAGTCACTATGTAAGGTTCCCCTTCAAATTCTCCCCCAGAGTCATTGGGCTATTACTCTAACTCCCATTTTGATTCTTAGACATAGTTGATGGTCCCTTTTGCAGCACCTGAAATAGTTATTCCACCCTCTATATTGCAAAAGGCCTCAGAACTGACTCCTCCCGAGTGGGCACAGAAACAAATTTCCGATGGACCAACACAATATTTGGATGTTATCTCTCCCCCAAGTATGGGTCACTCCCCCATTTCTTTGTCTACTCTTCCTTGTGGTTATATGAATCATCTTTCCCTAGCAAGGTCCCTCCCCAGTTCCTCTCTATCTGATCCTTCTCAATTGTTGTTAAAGTCGCTTGTTAGGTTATATTCTCCCCTATCCCCTCCCCTTATATCCCTCCCTTATACATCTCCTATACCCCCTCACCCCCCATCAAAAACCTCTCCTTACGCTCCCCTTTTGTTGGGACGGGGTCCCCTAGGTCCAATTTTGACTAATTTTTGTAAAAGCCTCCAGATTTTAAGGAGCACAACGTGCAGGTCACTAGGAGTCAAGAGATTTTAGGAAGGTCAAAGCCTATTAGTTTTTGTATTGTTTTGAGCTCCATCCATGGTTTTTGGACCATGGTATTTTAATAGGAAAAATTATATAAAGGGGTGTCTGAGCTTATCTAAGGCAATAGAATATGTGATGTTATGAGTGATACTTGTCTTTAGAGTGTATAATCTTATGTATTTGGGCGAAGGGGAAGGCTCATGCTGCTTTCTATGTGGAGATCTTGGTAAGTCCATAGCTGAGTGCGTGGGCCCTTGCATCTGTGTGCATAGGATCTGAAAGTATATGTATTAAATATCTTAATAATAAAGATTATTTGAAGCGATTTTGTGTCTGAACTGTATACTTTTGTGTTTTTAGTATTGATGCTCAGTTGAATACCATTTATCTATATTATTGTCTTAATTACACCACGAGAATCTTGATCTACTTGTTATATGTTATTTTATGCATGATTAGACCCTTAGGTGAACCTCATAACTCTGTTAATTGGAAATTTCTTTAAGTTTGGGGATTTTGAGGATAAGGGTCCGTGAAGGTTAGATCAAGCCTTAAACTAAAGAAATGCCTTAACCCCACATCACATAGCCTTCTGGATGCAGAAACCTAGTTCTAGAATCCCCCAATACTACCTCGGGTGAGACTGCAGCCTATGTCAAGCGGGTTGTTTATGAAAGGGATGTTAGTGTAGGGTTTTTTTGGTTAGCGCAGCTAACTCTGTACCTGGGCCAAGCCGTCCCACCCCCCCCCCCCCCCCCTCAAGCCAACAAATGTTCCATTGGCAGGACTAGGGTCTATCTGATGGATGTGTGATGTGGGCATCTATAGATACCAACTAAAAAGAAATTGAGAAGTGGATAGATTAGAAGTTACATGATTTTGCATCTCAGGAGAATAGGAATCCATGTTTGACAAAAGAAAAGTGGTTACAGAGATGTCACTACACAAAAGTGCATGAAGTTTTCTTTTCGGTGTTCCCTTGCAAATTGGACTAGTGGTTGTCCAAATTAGTGGATAACGAACCTACTTAAAAGAACGACAATCCTATTGTGTGGACTCCAGAATTAGTCAAACATCTTTAAGGATATGATTATAAGGTTGCAAGGGATGTTGATTACTAGATTGATAGTATCTTGGGTGGTTTTATCACTGAATTTGCAATTGATACATTTGTGTCTTATAGTGAATCTGAACACCTATTCTTTAAAGGTCCGAGAGGTAAGTACCTGAAATTGCTAAAGACCTGGATTAAAATGTTGTTATGTGAAAAATGGGTTATGCCTTTACATTAATGTTTAACAGAGGTCAGACTAGATCTATAGTAAGTGGAAAGTGATTCAGAGTAGATCTAGACAAATTCAGCGAGAGTGAATACAGTCCTTTATTGGGAGAGTCTCAAAGTGAAGAAGTAAGTAGCCCTAGTACGCCAAAAGGTGCGACGTAGTCAGTAGATCAGGATATGTCTGGAATTCCACATCCATCTACTCCACCTTTGCCTCCACCTTCACCTCCACCTCATACACCTACACCTCCACCTCCACCTCCACCCCCACCTCTATTATTCAGTATCATGGTGAATACAGTGAAAATGATTGTATTCAGGAGTCAAGGATCAGAGGATCCCGATCAATTTTGATTCATCGCAGAAGTTGTGTGGAAGGCATAACAGGTCAAAGATGATGACATGAAGAAAGCACAACTGGTTACAATGCTACATGACAGAGCGCTTACCTGGTACATTAGATATATTACGACTCATCTGGTTGCTTCGTTAGTTGAGATGAAGGATGCGTTGAATACAGAATTTAGGAAGTTGAATTCACAAGCTCAATGTGTGATTGAAATAAAGGAGATCAAGTAGAGAGTTAACGAGTCTACATGGTACATAGATCAATGATTGAAGTGTTTACTAAGACAAGCTAATCTTTATATTTTAGATGAACAACATAGGTCCTAGTACATAGCCATGTTATTAACTCACTTAAGATTGTTGTTATCTCAACGAAAGATTGGGTCTCAGGCCAAAGCATTGTAGATCACGATGAAGTTAGAAGCTTCGCCAATACAAGACTTGAATATAGGAGTTCAACAGATCCAGTTGCAGTTAGCAAGCCTGCATATGGAGTTGTAGAATCTAAAGAAGGAAAAGGAGGTTAAATTAGAAACACGTTCTGAAGTTTGGTGCATGAAGTGCAAGACAGAAGTTCATCATAAAGATCAGTGTCATGTATTCTGGGATTATATAATTGCAAGGGGTCCCAACCCACTGAGGCTATAATCTTCCCCTGGATCAAGCACCGGTGCAAGTGCTTGGTGTAGCATCTGCCAAGTGTCAGGACAAAATTCGACAAATAATTGTTCTCTATTATAGAAGTTTGTACAGTCTCCAAATAAACTCTTTTGTAACTTTCGTAAATCAGTTGGTCATGATGAAAGGAATTTTTGAAGCTATGAATTGATGATGGACAGGACTTTGATGTATAGAATGTAGGCTGAAAAATGTAGGTTGAAAACTGCGTGTAGGATGATCAAGGCTCACCTGCGGCTTGTGGAGGATTCCAAGCATGGGGAAGAGGAGGAGAAGGAGGGGTTGGAAGAGGTTGGGGCTAGATCATTTTCTCCAATTGTGGAGAACCAAGACACTTTGTGTGTGACTGTCATAATCCAAATCACCCTTCTTGTCCATATTGTTGGCAATTTGATCATGTTATAGAAGATTTCTCGGTATTAATAGTGAAGGTGTAGGAGAAAAAGAACCAACATATGATGTAGAATATTCATATGATGAGATCTAATCCATGCAAAGAGTCAATGAGAAAGAGACTTTCATATAGGAAATAAATTTTTTTATGGATCTAGGTGATTCTATGTCTAAGAATTAGATATCACTAGTCCCACGAAAGGAGAAACTTGAAGAAGTTACTGCAACACAAGATTCAGATCCCACAGTATTAAAATTGTTTCTACAGACATGCATGAAGTTATTACAAGATCAAAAGGCAGTTGAAGGATTGCAAGAGCTAATAGATAACTACACCAGCAAGGATAAGTCGTTACTAGAACAACACACAGTCAATAAGGTGATTCGAAGTAAGAAGAGAACTAGTAGGGAGATGTGATTGACAGTGCAGATTGGTGATTTCAAAATTGACCAGGTAATCCTAGAAATGGGCTCTGATGCTAATGTACTACCAAAGAAAAATTGGGAATGAATGGGGAAGCCTAAGTTACAGTGGTCACCAATTCAGCTATGCATGGCAAACTAGCAAAAGGTAATTCCAATGGGTCACCTGCATGGAGTAACTGTAGATATTGAAGGCACAAGTGTAGTGGCGGATTTTGAAGTTATTGAGATAGTAGATCACAGTAAACCATACCTAACATTTCTTGGGATTGATTGGGCCTTGAAAATGAACGCAATCATTAATTTATATTTGAGTAATTGTTCTGTTGGATCTAGAAGAAGGTGCACGATACACAGAACTAATTCTTGATTATTATGAAGACAAAGACATTGAGCACATATATAAGCTAACAATGTGAAATGAATATTGGATCAATCCCATTACGAATGTAAGGATCAGCTAGGAGAAGGACAGTTCCTACCAATCAAATTCAGATGAAGAGTCAGAAAAATAGCAGAATCAGTTGCATAAGGTCTCTACGTTGCGATGTAATTGGCTTACAAAGTCGCTACGTTGTATATCTACTGAGGTACATAAGTTGTCTTATTATGATGGCTTGGATGATTTCAATATGTTTCTGGACCATTTTGAAATGGATGTACCAGAGAAGCTTCGGTTCGAAGCCTTAGATCTAGCATGGAGAGCTAGCCTGTAAGATGGTGGGGTACACACAAGGATAATTTTGCTGACTAGAAGGAATATCGTAGAATGATGTGATTAAGATTTGTCTACAAAAACACCTGACTCAGTAAAAAGTATATAGGAAAGGATGATCTGCACAAACATCTGGCTTGATGCACTAAGGCATGCATTGAGGTACCTCAACCAGAGTGGGTGCATATCTTTATCCATATCTTGGATGTCATCCTAAGGAACTGGTATTTAGAGACGGAGTTGTGACACGGGACTGTTGATTAGGATGAAATGAAGGAGAGTTTCTTGCTTACATTCAGTTTTGAATATGGGTTCAAATGCATTGATGAAGCACTTCAGGAGATTAAAGCAACAATCTTCTGAACACTCATAGAGCCTATCACTTGGATACAACCTGACTAGAGTACGCATCCACAACATGCTTTGGAATGTTACAATGTTACTATAGAAGAAGGCGATGAGGATCCGTGGAATATTAATATCCCTGAGTCAGAGGGATTGTGTGAAGTTGTTGGACCTCATGTGGAGATCCCTAATATCTCGCAACTGGTGCACAAAAAACAGGTAAATATTGGCTAAGAAGTAGAACTGAAATTCGCAAACATTGGCGACTATTGGGATGAAGACTTAGTGGAAAAAGGTCATTGAATTATTACACGAATATCAAGATTTATTTCCAACTAAGTTCTCTAACTTGGAGGGGATAGTAGGAGATTTGAGTATGATGAAGCTCAATCTAAAACCAACTGTGAAATTGGTTAAGTAGTGCCCATATCAGTTGAATCCCAAATACAAGGAAAAGGTAAAAGAGGAACTCGATAAGATTCTTGTGGCAGGAATAATTGAGCTTGTAGAATAATCGTAATGGGTCAGTCCTATGGTGGTCTAGGAGAAGAAAATGAAGGGTGATATCAAGATCTGCATTGATCTACAAAATTTAAATGATGCATGTGTACATGATCCATTTCCTATGCCTTTTACAGATGAATTTCTGGAAAATATTGTTGGGTAGGAATCTTATTCATTCATAGATGTGTTTTCGGGATATCACCAAATTAAGATTGCACTGAAGGATAGAAGCAAGACCACCTTCGCTACAGAATGGGGGTATTTCCAATATACATCCATGCCTTTCAGACTAAAATAATTCTCCTGCGATATTCTCAAGGGTGGTCGTCACAGCATTCAAGGAATTCATTCATAAATTTTTGGAAATCTACTTCGATGATTGGACAGTGTTTGGGCTAGTCAAGAAGTAGGTCTCTAGTCTTCACCTAATGTTGGATACATGTAGAAAGTATCAAATTTCCTTGAATTTGGAGAAATTCATTTTTTGTGTACCTTATGAAATACTTTTGGGACATGTTGTCTGTAAGCATGGATTGATGATAGACCCTACTAAGATTGTTGTAATTATCAATTTGGATCCCTCTAAGAATGTAAAGCAGCTATGCACAACCTTGGGTAATACTGGGTACTATAGAAAGTTTATTAAGGCGTATGTGCAGATCACTGTGCCCATGGAGAAGTTGTTAAAAAGGGATGCTACATTATGATGGGACAACAATTGTTAGAAGAGCTTTGACACTCTTAAGGAAAAGATGGTTATGACACCAATCCTAGTCTTCCCGGATTGGAAGATGGAATTTCATGTGCATGTGGATGCATCTTGTATAGCATTGGGAGTTGTCTTAACTCAACCAAGGGAAATAGATATTGATCACCTGATTGCCTTCACTAGTTGAAAATTATCTAAGGCAAAGAAGAACTATTCAACCACAGAGTGATAAAGGTTGGCCATGGTATATGTGCCACATAAATTATTCCATTATCTATTAAGTGCGCACTTTAAAATGTATACGAACCATTCTGCTCTGAAGTACCTGGTCAATAAGCCTATCTTGGGGGGCGGGGGGGAGTGAATCTATAGATGGTTACTTCTTTTCTAGGAGTATGATTTTGAAGTAATAGTTAAGCTCGGGAGATTAAATGTTGGACCTGATAACCTCTCTCGTATCAAGAATGGCGAATATCCCACTAATGTTGATGAAGGATTACCTGACCTGCATCTCTTTGTTGTAAGAGTTACAGATGAGCATTTTGCGGACATTATTTATTTTTTATCCACTGGCATAGCCCCTGAAGGTTATACGACACAACAAAAGAAGGAATTAGTTGTCAAGGCTACAGATTTTTGCGTGATTGTAGGACACTTATATAAGATGGGATCAGATGAAGTTCTATGTCGATATGTACCTAACTATGAAAGACACGATATTCTATCTTAAGCACATGGTGGTGTCACTGTCAGACACTATGCAGGCAAAGAAACTGTGTAAAATATTCTACGAGCAGGATTATGGTGGACTATGGTACATAAAGATTCTAAGGAATACTGCAATGTGTGCGATATGTGTCAAAGGACCGGGAGGCCATTGCAAAGGGATGAATTGCCATTAAATCAACAAGTCACACTACAATCATTTGATAAATGGGCAATTGACTTCATTGGACCTATTCATCCACTAGGGAAGAAGACGGGAGCATGTTATATTATCACTGCGATAGACAACTTAACCAAGTGGGTTGAGGCACAACCTATGAAGGATTGCAAGAGGAAACTGCTACGAAGTTTATATTTGAATTTATTTTGTCAAGTTTTGGATGCCCGAAGGTTCAGATGAGTGACAGAGGTTTTCACTTCCTAAATGAGACAATTGTGGCTTTAACAGAAGAATTCGAAATGTACCATTAGAAGAGTACCACGTATCATCCCCAGGAAAATGGAACTTCCAAAGCTTTGAACAAGATCATGGAGAATGCCCTAAAAAATGTCTGCAATGTCAATAGGAATGACTAGGTTGTTTGCATACCGATAGTTCTATGGGCATATAGGATGGCCTGTATGAAATTGACTAGGAAAACACCATTTTGACTAGCTTATGGACAAGAGGCAATGATGCCAATGGAAAATATAGTTCTCAGCCTTAGGATCACAATAGTAACCAAGATGGAAGATAGTGACATAATGGAGGAATGCCTAGCACAGCTACATGCATTAGAGGAAGACCTCTTTTTGGCTAACTTTCATCAGCAGGTACAGAAAGCTAGAGAAAAGGCGTGGCATGATTGACACATTAACTAGCATAACTTTAAGAATAGAGATTTGGTATTGATGTATTACAACATGTTTACCAAATTTTTGGGGAATTTTTAGATTCATTGGCTAGGCCTGTATGTGATTAAGTATATTTCAGATGGTGGCACAGTTCAGCTCGCGAAGCTAAATGGGGTAGTGTTTCTTGGCAAGATTAATGGGACCAGATTGAAGATTCACAAGGATGATCCCACCCTTGTGCTCTTAGTGCTTCTGGCAGTTGAAAGAGAGCAGAGGGCTATAAACTACTCTGTCGAGGAAAAATTCTATCCAAGAAGGAGGGGTGTGCAATGTTTAGGAAGATGGCACAACTGGAAGTTACGACGAGGTAGTTGTGCCATAAGGAAAGGTCTCATGCAACCTGCCCAAAATATGACCGTTAGTAGTGATACATTTGATTTTATAGGGAATTTCTCGTTAAAAGGAGCAGGAGGAATGCAATTAAGGCGCAAATCTAGGAAAATTTGTCATCAAAATCGCATTTATGAGGAAGATCCGAGGGGAAATGGATATTTTTGAATTTGAAATGGGTAATAAATATTGCACCCCACTCTACATTTGGACACTTTTCTTCTTGAGAGTTCATCGTGTGTTTTTGTGCTTAAAGAGCCGAGTGTGTTTCTGCATGTCTGATTACCTGAGCTAGGAGGAATTTAAACAAGAATTTTTTAAAACAAGAATAGGGAACATCATGACTACAACACCGCCAATCCACACTGCAATGCCCAGGTAACCGAGACCAAAGCCTACTACCTATGCGGTAGGAGATAAAAAGCAGAAGAAACTGTAGAAGCTTCCAGTAAGATAGTTGCCACGAAAAATCCCCGCAAAACTGAGAATGAAGGAGAAAATGGAAAAATAGAAACATCTAATGGAGCCTCAGGACTTGGACGAAGAAGAGATGAATGAAGGACTTGAGGATATCAGTGCAGAAGTAGCAGAGCCAATTTCTCGGTTGCAGGTGTATATGCCACCATGGAAGTCAACGTCAAAAGTGGCTAACGATCCAAACTCTATCAAATTTAAGGTATTCACATCGTTGCTGCTAGAGGAAGTGCCTATTGAAGGTGAATTGTTGGCAAGGGTAACCCAGCTCCACATGGAATATTAGGATTTGAGTGATGTGAGAAATTTTCACAGTTGGAACCCAACAAGTATCTGACGACGGTGTGCTATGAGGAGGTGCGCCTCACAAGACTTGAACCATTGAAATGGGGCTAGTATTGAGCTTGCAAGACTACTGAACATGTTGTACATCCCGCACTTTGGTTGAAGCAACATCAACACTATTTGTGTGCGCCAGTTGTTTGCGTTGGTCCATGATGGGTGCCTCTAGCTGGGAGAGCCCATCCCAATTGACAACATGTTGATACAGATAATCACAACATTTCCCTATCGAGGAGAAAACCCCATAGATGATTTTATGGGAAAGTCACTTGAGAAAAAGTTGGCTGACCAGATGAAGAGTGACTTTGGGCTTATCAAGAAGTATAGGGGATAAGCCATCAGTTCAATCACAGATAAAGCTATGTGGTTTTCTTCATAGATCTTGGTAGGAAAGATCATGAGCAAGTTTCATGCAGCTCAAGTGTCGGAACTAGTGCTATCCTTGGCTGCGCAGTGCAACAAGGGGGTTCATTTCAATTGGGTAGGCTATCTATGCCAAGAATTCCTTGAATATTTATGTGAAGCGCGGGAGGAGGAAAAAGGATCCCACTAATCTGTCTCTTATTGTTGATCCCGCTGATAGCTTGGAAGACATTGGATGATTCACAATTCCCCACTACAGATCCAGAGTTGTGCGAGGCTACCGAATTTGCCTTGTTGTGGGCAACAAAGGACCCTTCCCGTGTTATAGAAAATAATGTGTTTTGGGTGTTATTCAAAATGGATCTGCGAATGGTGATCAACCAGAAGCCAAGGCTATCACTAAGTCTATTCAAGGAACGTTGACGCATCATCGACTTCAAGGCCGATTTCCACCATGTGTATATCCGTATGAGGCATGATTTGAAAAAGACTTGGACAGTGTTTTTTTTCTAGTCACTAAGGAAGATATCACCCAACTATTCCTTCAGTGGCCGAATAACTAGCTCATTCCGACAAAAGTTGTGGAAGGCACAGCAAGGACTAGTAAAGATGTGTTGAGGGAAAAGAAGAAGGTGATCATTGATATAGACAAGAATATTGCATAGGAACCAGAGCGCAAGCAAGAATAAGAACAACACAAAGATGAACTTGATAAGGGTGGCAAAGACCCCTATTTAGACATGGAGGACGTGGATTCCCCATTTATTCTAAAATGATGATAGAAGAAAACTATGGGAGGTGCACATAAAAATCATAAATTTGATAAGTCCACTGGCCCAGAGGTCCTGGTCCTCATTGAGGGGGACATCGATGAAATTGGAGACATCATCCGAGTTGCAACAGAGGAGATTTGGGGAAACATCAAGGATTAGTACAAAGTTGTGCTGACAAAAGTCCAAAAGGGCCTCAAAGAGTTGCAGGTTTAGGTGAGCCATGTTCAAGCAAGTGTGGTTCAAGTGAGTAAATATCAAGCAAGTGTTATACCAAGGACATCGCGTAGTGTGTAGCTAGTACTCACTTCAGAGCTCTATGTTGTACCCCTACCTGATGGATCTTTACACCTGAATAATGTCAAAGATAGGGAGAGCACGCTGCCACTTAAGAACTTCAATATTAACCTTGCGAAACTCCCTCTGCGCACATTGCATGAGCTACACCACACTGTATCAGATAAACTTAAGGTGTGAGAGCAATAGGCTCTCATGGTTATAAAAGATGTGAAGATCACTAGTTAGCAGATGTGCTATGAAAATCACAAAGCTCTCCAGGATCGCGCTGAGGAAGTTATGTGAAGGAAGCAGCTGGAGCAGGCCATTTCCAAAGTATGCGGTGAGCTTCCATAGCTCCAAATTTAGTCTAAGGTTGCTTGAGAAGAAAAAGTGCAGCAGCTGGAAGATGCATTTAGAGAGTCAAAGGCACAAGTAGATAAGGTTTGTTTTGATTTTCATATGAAAATATTGAGCTTCAATTGAAGCTACAATCCACCATGCCACCTAAGATCTTAGAGCAGTGTGAGGCTGCCATTAGAATAGACATGGAAAATCTTGACGCTGCAGTCGAGGACTGTAGCCAACTATTCGAAGAAACACTAGAACTCTAGGCCTCATTGTAGGAGTACCCATAGGTCAAAAATATTGAAGTAGCCTTCTGGGATAAGCAACTGCAGTGCAATGAGATCAAGGCAACGACATGCACCTTAGAATTTATGCAACGATTCACCTGGTTGAAAGAAGTGACATCCCTGTAAGCACAGATTGAGGAGCTGCGGATGAAGATGTAGATTATCACTACACGGATGCAACCTTGGGAAGACGAAGTAGGGAAGCTCTCACAAACTATGGAAGGCATGCTCAAAAGTATGTAGCAAACACAAAAAACAATCATCTTAGTAACAAAAGGACTAACTACAGAAAAGTTGGTCGAAGAAGTTCAACAGGCAGCAGCACAATGCACGGAGGCGCTTCACTCAATGAAGTGTTTTTTCAACAGCCTAAAAGCAAATATACAGAGTGTACCAATGGAGTGACTCTGGGATGAGTCACATCTTTGTGTAGGGGGCCTATTGGGACGGGGCCCCCTAGGTCCAATTTTGAGTAAGTTTTGTAAAATCCTCCACATTTTAAGGAGCGCAGCACGCAATGCGCAAGTCACTGGGAGTCAAGGGGTTTTAGGAAGGTCAAATCCCCTTACTTTTTGTATTGTTTTGAGCTCCGCCCATGGTTTGTGGACGATGGTATTGGAATAGGAAAGTATATAAAGGGGTGTCTTAGCTTGTCTAAGACAATAGAATATGTGATGTTATGAGTGATACTTGTCTTTAGAGTCCGTAATCTTTTGTATTTGGGTGAAGGGGAAGGCCCATACTACTTTGTGCACAGAGATCTTGGTAGGTCCACAACTGGGTGCACAAGTCGCTGCAGCTGTGTGTGCAGGGTCTAAAAGTATATGTATTGAAGATCTAGAATAATAAAGAGTATTTGAAGAAATTCTATGTTCGAACTGTATACTTATGTGTTTTATGTATTTATGCTTAGTTGAATACCATTTATCTGTGTTATTATCTTAATTACACCGCAAGGATCTGGATCTACTGTTATATCTTATGTTATGCATGATTAGACCCTTAGGCGAAGCTCATAACTATGTTTAATTGGAAATTTCTTTAAGTTTTGGGATTTTGAGGATAAGGGTTCATGAAGGTCAAATCAAGCCTTAAACTAAAGAAACGCCTTAACCCCACATCACATAGCCTTCTGGATACACAAACCTGGTTCTAGCATCCCCCAATACTGCCTTGGGTGAGACTGTAGCCTGCACCAAGAAAGTTGTTGTCGAAAGGGCTGGTAGTGTAGGGTTTCGTTGGTTAGTGCAACTAACTCTAAACCTGGGTCCAAGGCCCCCCCTCAAGCCAACACCTCTTGCCCCCTTCCCCCTCCCCTTCCCTTATCTTCCAACTACATTATTCACTCCTCTAGTCATTCTTCGCCTCCTCTCCCCACTATTTCACCTAACCCCGTTACTATTCCAAGTGAGAGTTTGAGTAACTTCAAGGAGTTTCCCCATCACACCTCTAGCAGGGGAAGAAAAACCCTTCTCTGAAAAGCTCGAAAACAAGCCATTTTTGAAATGAAAGCTAGGAAAAAATCTTCAATTTTAAGGTTGCTTATAGCATTGATCCTTATATCAAGTATCTAATGAAATTTTTCTCCTTAAATTGTTGAGGTATATCAATCCCAATAAAAAAATGGATCTCAAGAGACTCATCGCTCAGAACTCTCCCCAAATCCTCTTCCTACAAGATTTGATGGTTGAAAGTGATAAATTTATCATTTCCTTAAAGAACATTCCTCCATATTTGCATTGTATTTCTATTAATGGTGTTGAAGATTAGGGGGTTTAATTAAGAGATGGATCTCACATTCTTTGTGACTTCAAAATGTATGGTCCATAAGATCTGGGTTGGTTCTAGACCTACATTCCTTTGATCTAGATTTTTCCTTCTTCTTCATAAATATCTATGGACCTTACACTCTTAGAAGATCTTTATGGGAGAATTTTGTAAATCTATCTATATTTAACTCTGGTAGAGTCATTATTAGTGTGGACCTAAATTTTAAACCTAGCAACGTTGAATTTTGGGGTCCTTCAGCTAGACCCAATCCCCTCTCGGACTTCCTGGTTTCTCTATTGGATGATCTCAGTATTTTTGACATACATCCTCCCAAGATTTTTCCCACATGGATAAATAATTAATTGGGCCCCTCTAGAATAAAAAAGGTTCTATACCAACTCCTAGTTTCGAATGCTTTTCTAGACACAAATCTTAAAATAAAAAAGTGGACTTTGTTTTGTGGAGATTCCAATCATGTCTCGATCCTCCTTGAAGTAGAACCTTTTCCCTCAAAGCCTCCTAGTCCTTCAAGCTCAATCTCGCATGGGTTAATGACCCTCCCTCATAGCTCTTCTCAAAGATAACTAGTCGTGTCTCTCCCATGACTCTCTTGAATCTCCCCCTATGTAGTTCCAAAGGAACCTTAAGAAATAAAATTTTGTCATAATCAAATGGGGAAAAAAGAAAAAAAGAAGAGAAATCCAGAGCGTTGGATAACATCAAATCCTAGCTCATCTCCTTTGGAACCAAAATGTAAATGGGGATCCTCCAAAGGATCTAAATTATCATATAATGGAGCTATAAGAGTCCAAAAGGAGGATCCTTCTAGACCAAGAAAAGAAATGGAGGCTAAAATACCAAACTCGATGGCTCCAAATAAGATATAATAACAAAAATTTATTTCATTAGTTCACCATTGATAGGAAAACCATAAACACCCTTTGGTGAATTAAAGGGGTTAATGGTAATATGCCCACTTCTTATTCTGATATAGCTGACGAAGGGAGTTCTTATTTCAAAAATATTTTTCAACATGGTGACAAAGCTTCTATTAAATAAATTCAGTTAGTGGCTATACATTTCCAAATATTTATAGATGAAGAAGAAAATGAAGCTCTCATAGTTTAGGTCACCAAGCCTGACCTAGAAAGAGTTCTACACAGTTTCCAAAAGGACAAAATCCTTGGCCCATATTGTTGGATGTGAAGCCTAATTACCTTTTTGATTCAGAGGTCTTGTTTTAGCCGCATTTGGATCCCAATCCCCAACGGCAGGGTGTTGGGGGGGTTTCCCCCCACTATTACTACCTGGGGGGTCCAAGGGGGGGAGGTTGCATGTTTGGAGCCCCAGGGGGTTCGAGGGAAGCACCCCTGAAGCTAAAAATAGATAAAAAATCACCTTGTAAAATATTATAGTTTTGTAGTCAATCTAGGTCATTCATTAGGCGGATGACTTGACGGTACAAGTTATGTTTGACTTAGGGTTTTTTCCCTAGAAGGAAAACCCTCGGTTCATATGATGGAATTTTATTGTAGATGTGAATTATTATTCTGCGCAAGAAAGAGAGAGGAAATTGTGTGAGAGAAAAGAGGAAATTACAACAGATCTATTGTAGGTTGTATCTCTTCATTTTTTTGGATAACATAAAAGGAAGGATTGCCTATTTCTCCATGGATGTAGCCCAAATTGGGTGAACCACATATATTTGTGTCTCTCTTATTCTATGAATTTTTTGCATTTGTGTTTCCATAATATTTTGTGTATTTCATTGCTCTGTTAATTCATTTCTAACACATATGGGCTCCTTATTGAATTTTTTACTCATTGTTTTGACTTCTTGGGTGAAGATCTCCTCTCTATTATTGAATATTCCACAACCTTCGGACAAGTCTTGGCCTCCTATAATTCCAACTTTATTTCCCTTATCCCAAAACTTGATAATATTGAATCCTATTATTAGTTTAGGCCCATTTCTATTTGTAATGTCATCTACAAAATTATCATTAAGATCATTTCCCTTGGACTAAGATACACCCTTCCAAACCATATCTCCCTTGAATAATTTGGGTTCTTATATGATAGGAAGGTTCATGAGGCTATTTTCCTATCATAAAAAGCCCTTTATTCAATCCACACACTTTAGTATAAGGATTTGGTTTTCATATTTGATCTCTCCTAAGCCTTTGATAGGGTTAGTTGACTTTATCTCCATCTACTTATGAATCATCTGGGATTTTCTCACTTTTTTGTCTCCTAGGTTATGAACTATGTCAACACTCTCTCCTTTTCCATCCTCATAAATGGAATTTCTTCACTCTCCTCCCATGTAGAAAGGGGCTTAAGACAATGTTGCCCTCTCTCCCGTATTATGTTTCTCCTAGTGGCTAAGGGTATCAATAGTCTATTTTTAAACATAGTTTACAAGGGAAGCTTAAAAGGTGTATCCATTTCTATAGTTTTTTATCTCTCCCATGTTGTATTTGTGGATGAAGTTCTTATTTGATAGGATGGAATCCTCCCACATATCCACTCTCAAAATTCCATTCTCAACCTCTTCAGTTATGCAACTGGTATGATAATCAACAATCAAAAATCCTTTATCATTGGATGCCACATTCCAGAAGCATATAAGCCTATTATTGAACATCTTATATCATCACAAATTATGAGTATTGGTCAAAGATTAAAATACTTGGGCATCATTCTTAAGCCTTGTGGTTACAATAAACAAGACTAGTCTTGGCTTGTGGAAAAAATTTAGGAAAGGATCAAGATATGGAGCAATAGAGGGCTCTCAATAAATAGTTATCTCACCCTCTACAAATCGGTCATTGAAGTCATTCATGTATATTGGGATTCCTTAACATGGATCCCTCTTGGTATTTTGGACAAGATAAAGAAACTATCACTTTGGTTTCTCTGGTTCAAGAATTAGAAGAAAAGAAATCCATTACTCACATTGATTGGAGCTCCATAGCTAGGCCAAAATCTTATGGAGGTTGGGGTCTTAAGAATTTACCTTATTTTGAAAAGCCTTGGAACCAAGGATATCTGACGCCTCATATATGGGGGAATTCTTTGGTCACAAGTTATGTATCATAAATATGTTAGGCCTCCCTTTATCCCAAAATAGATCTATTCCCTTTTGAAATCCTCTTTGAAAGCATCTATAATTTGGAAGGGTATTGTTAAAGCTTCATCCATCATAGGAAATCATCTATGTTGGAATATTGGAAATGGCACAAATGTACATTTTTAGGATAAATCCATAGATTGAAATATTGCAAGGACATCATTTCCCATGTCCATAGATTCACCACCTTACTAATATTAGGAAGTTTACACTGGCACACATTTCCTTATCCCATCCTCCTAAAGGATCACACACCTGGCTATTGTCAAATATTCTACAGTGAAAGGGATAGAATTCTAGTGGATGGGATGGTTATATCATAGTCCTAAAATTTATAAATGTTTCTCATTTTTATTCTAAATATCAAATTTATTTGGACCCAAATCACTTTTGGGAACTATGATCCCAAAAATGATTACTTTTCTCATCTACAAGAGTCAGAAAATCCTCCCTAGTGAGGTAAATCTCAATAGAAAATGATTTATCCTCCTAAAGTGAAATTATTAATGTGGCTCGTGTTAAAGGATATGGTCTCCACCTAGGACATCCCATAAAAAAAAAATAGTAATAATAAAATTATATATATATATATATATTCTAGGTCCTATCTTTTTCCCTCTCTACAAACAAGATGATGAATCCATCATCCATCTATTCATTAAATTCACTTTCATTAGAAGGGCCTGGTCCAATATCAATGGTGCTTTCCCTTAAACTCCTCCTTGGGAAGCTGGTAGAATCAATCATTTTCTACAAACATGGCCCTCTCATCAGCACTTGGATCACATAAAATGGATTCCTTTGCATGTCAGTTGGGGTTTCTAGTTAGAACGAAATATCGTTATCTTTCAAAACATAGACCCAAACTTCTCCAAAGTTTGATCTCAAAGTATAGATATTGTTTCCTCCTTCTCTCTTCCCTCCCTGATCAATGCATTCATCCCTCCAACTCCCATGGTTCTACAAACTCACTTTCCCTATGCTTTCTTTGATGGAGTTTCTCAAGGCTTGCATTATCAAGGAGGGAATTTGAGGCATTTTGCACCTGTCTGACTCCCACTACCTCTCTTTCTATGCAAATATAGATCCAGCCACTAACAACTATGTTGAATTATTTTCCCTGCATACCATCATTCTCTTGCCTCTCGCTTGGGAATTTTTCTCTTTACACATATATGGTGATTCACAAGTGGTCATAAAATGGATGCAATGGAAAGCAGTTCTCAAGAATTACTCCTTACTTCCTCTCTATCAAAAAATTACACAAAACATTTCATCTTTCTCTCATATCACAATTTTTATCGAATCTATAGGCACGGGAATGAAGAAGTTGATAGGCTCTCGAAAACCGGACTAGATATTAACAAAGGAACGTGCATAGCCACTAAAAATAAAGCAGGTTAAAGGAAATAATTTTCTTTTGACCCTTGGGTCTGACTAGTCCCCTGGCAGTTTATCATATTTACATATTTTTTTGTGCTCTCTAGGATGTCATACTTGTTATATATTTGTTAGTATTGTATCTTACATGTGTATGTCTGGCAGATATTTAGTGACAACAACAATGTTGATTTTGTAATGGATAATTACAATTGCCTCGCTATTTTTTTTTATTTAGTAAATCATCGTTGATGGTCAGTTTTATCAACCTGCTAATGAATATAGATTCTCATAGAAGAAAATGGACCATGGCCATATGCCAAAAAAAATGCTCATGCATATACTGATGTAACTTTTTTACTTATATAATGGAAATTACAGACTTTTTCCATAAAAAATAAATAAACAAACAACTATCAAATATATATAGGTAGAAAAACACAATGAAATAATAATATAATAATAATATATTTAAAATTTTTTGAAAATTATTAAAAAATGAAAAAAAACATCAACTTTTGAAAAATAAATTAAAAAAAATAAAAAACAAACCCAAAAAAAATAAAAAAAATAAAACACACACACACAGAGGAAAATACAACCCCAAATATACTCATGCATTTGAAGTTGTCAATCAACTACAAGGCAATGGAGTGGGATAGCATTTCCCTCGACCCACTCCATTGACTTGCATCATTTCTCACCCATTGTGTATAATGGTGATGATGGGCATCATTTCCCAACACATTCCATCGGCCTCCAGTGGCCCAATAACCATAAGTGAGGCTATCAAGCGAGTGTAGGCCAAGAGAGTGGGTCAATGGGTGGTCACTCCTATATATATTAGATGAATATGCATATTATAAATATTTTAAAATTTTAATCTTTAAGTTTAAATCTTTTGGCTTTATATATATATATTTGGTTTTCTTTGTATTTTAACTTATTTTAAAAATAAAATTTTATTTGTTTTTCAATGAAATATTTTTAAAAATTATTTGAATTATTTTTTTAGGTTTTTTTGTTTTTTGGTTTTTGGTTTTTTTGGGGAATGGGTACCCACTCCATTGACTTGCATCCTTTCTCACCCATTATGTATAATGGTGATGATGGGAATCACTTCCACCCATCGCATCGGCCTCAAGTTGCCCAATAACCATGAGTGGGGCTATCAAGCGAGTGTAGGCCAAGAGAGTAGGTCAATGGGTGGTCACTCCATATATATTGGATGATTATAAATTTTTTGTTTTTATGTGTGTGTGTTTTTCTTTGTATTTTAACTTATTTTAAAATTAAAATTGTATTGTTTTCAATGAAATATTTTTAAAAATTATTTGAATTGTTTTTTAGGTTTTTTTTTTTTTTGTTTTTTGGTTTTTTTTTAAGAGGTAGGGAAAATTTTAGGCTTTAAAAGATAGAAATTATTTTTATTTATTTCTTTCTTTTCCATATTTATAGTTCATTTTCCCTTTTAAAAAATGTTTTTTCCTTTTAAAAAATGTTTTTTCCTTTAATTAAGGAAAAATGGTGTTTTCGATTTTTTAAGAACAAAAACACAATTTCATTTCTTTTTTTTTTACATTTTTTTTCTCCCTTTAAAAAAAACATTATTTACCATTTGTTCTCAATTTAAGTTTTTTAAAGCAGTTTACTAAAAAAAAATCAATTAATAATTAAAAAATATTTATGTAATTTATAGTTGACTTTATGTATTTTTTATTTTCAACAATACTAGTGATCAAGTCCATAATGTTAATTAATTCATAACTCTAACCATAAAAATAAAACAAAAATTAGACAAATTTGAAAAACACTTAAAAAACAAAGATTTAAACAAAACAAAAAAGGTAAAAAAACTTTAGGTGTTGATTTTTAAGCTTTTTTGTAGTCATGATATCTGGTATTTAATGTCATGGTTGAAAAATGTTAGAATTTTAATCCCAAAAAAATGGTGATATTTCATCACCACTTTTGCATTTAAGCGTCTTTTTTCACCTTTTTCATGGTCATGATATTTGGTTTTTAATGCTATGGTTGAAAAATGTTGAAATTTTAACCATGAAATAAAAAAAAAGGGTGATTTTTCACCACTTTTCAAAGTGAGCATAAATATTAGCACTAAATGTGACACCCAAAAAAATGAGAACTCGATCAAGTTCTCCTTACGTTGGTAATTTTGTTACTATCCATTAAGCTCCTATAAACTATTGATGTGAATCAAAAATCTCTCCCCTACAAGATTTAATGTGTATTCAAGGAATTGAAAAAACACATAGCCAACAAAATGATCATGATTTGACCCATGATATCTACTACCTTCTTTTAGAGGATCTCAAAGTCCCACCCTCACTAATTTACCCACATCTTTGCTTGCTAAAACACAAACCAATATCTTATATGAGTTTAGCTTTCTATACCATAATATACTATATTAGCTACATAAGAAAGTGTTGATGATGTTGGACCTGCCAACATGTAAGGGGATCTCCCCGATAAGAAGTCCCAATTAGACCTCACATTATTTGGTGTAGGAGTCACAGCATTGGGTCATACAGTAATGCCTTGACTGTGATTTCACACAAAGGCAAGTAATATGTCTCTATTAGTAGCAAGGGTGTGACAACAGCAGCAAGCCAAGGAAGGTGCATGAGAGGTTCAAACACACGGGGGTTGAGATGAGTGCGCCCCTTACAAACCTGTGATAGCATGGAGTTATGAAGGGAACACACGAGCAAAGATGCATCACAACATGGAAGGAGATTTGCTAGCAATCCAAAGTGATGGTTAAACCAATAGCAAGTTTCAGAAGGATTCATACATACATACACATAAAAGTCCATACATGCATGTGTAAGCAAACAAATACATATATCATTTAAAGTAAACCAGATAACATAGAATACAATACAACATATGCATGAAACGTGTTGGCTCTATTATATTAATAAGTGTAAGTTCCAGTCATATAATACATCCATGTCTAGCCACTAGTTCCGACAGTAGAATGTTACACCACAACTGCCTACTCCTCCAAAGAGATATACTAGCTCTACGTAGTGGAGAAGCCAAGGCTTGTTACAATACTATCCAAGCTCTCCCTAAGATAGTCCTATCGGAAGTTTGGCTGAAAAAAAGCCTTTAAAATGATTTGTGAGGTTCTATTTATAGCAAAGGGTGGGGTGACCATTGACATTCCCCTTTGTGACAGTTCATCTACCCACATGACTCTTCATCTACTCTATGACTGTTACATCCAACTGTCAACACTTGAACTTCCATTTGACAAGATGTTACATTACAATGCACATGTGCCCATGTGAGACAAAACGGATTGTGAAAGGCATGCAAGACATCACTGACACTCGGTCCGTTGTGATGAGACAAACTCTTTAACATGCTTATGATGGTGAAGGTGGTGAGCTGATGCCAAGCTTGGTCATCTGTGATGGTGTGCATGTGCTCCATGGTGACATCTTGCTGAAGCGAACTCTTGCCTCTGTTGCATCCAGATGCATTGGTGTGACTCCTCCATCCAACTCGTCTGCTAGCATGCGCATGGTCTTCTTGGGTGCGGCTGAACCGGAAACACATTGATGCTTAGTGTCCGTGTTGATCTTCCAATGTGTATTGGTGGTCATGCACATCAACTGTCAATTGCATGTTCAGCTCTAGGCATAATTACTTCTTGTCTTTGCCTCGATGAGTGTGATGAATGGGTGGGATCGTATGCATGTGCACAATGACATGCATGCTGCTGAATTCCCTTGCATGCGATCAACAACACTGCTCACCATTTTTGCTTTGTGCCAGCTATTGGGATGGATCTATAACTTGTGTAGGTGCAGTTTCATTCATGAGTGCATGTTGTGCCCATTGTTGTACTTGTTCCTTCTGCAAGTTATTTTCTCATCTATGTAGCTCTTGTTCTTCCTTGACTTCTTGCTTCAGCAGATGCAACTCCTTCTCTGTTCCATTCTTTGTCTTCGCATGATCTTCATGTCACATCGTCACCTCACAGCATGAGTCTCCAAAGTTGCTTTCATCATAGGTGGATCTGCTTGAGCTTGCAACTTTGTTCCACCTCTGTATTGTCAACAACCTTCCTCTTGCATTCGTTGCATCCGGTGTGTTGCCTTCAGTTGTTGTTCATGGTGTTGCTTGCTATGTTGTTGTTGTCATCATATCTTGATGTCCTTTTCTATGATCAAATTGATGTCTTCATGGGTAGGAAAGTTCATAAACACTTGATCGACTACATCCCCAAGTGTCCTCTAAACAGCGTCTTTGACTCTTCTCTCCTGGAAACAATTGCACATGTGTTGTTGAGAGGCAGATGAACACCTGCAATACCTGGAGACATGGCAACACTCATGGAAAGCCATCTATCACTCGAAAACTAAAATGAACTTGAGAACTGACTTGCAACGTACATGTGTGACTGATCATGAAGGTTGTACAATTTCCACTATGAGGTTGAGAGACTAACTGCCAAGACAATGCAAGGCACAATCTAGGCTATCAAGAAGCTGACTGGCTACTGGAACTATGTAATGCACAGTACAACCCGGTTACTGACTACTGGAATTTTGCAATGTGAAATCTCAGCTAGCAATGGTTGCAGGCTCAGTGACTACATTGCATAATTTTTTGGGCCAACAGTCACTATCCCTCAAAATTGCGCAATGCAAGACTGGAGAACAGTCACTAGGCAGAAATTTTCATTTCCTGAGAGGAATATAGAGTCTTCCGTTTCAGGATTGCGCAATGTTGTCTTAGTGAGGCAGATTTTGGTCCAAGGCTACCCAGACCCGCCGACGGGAAACTCAAAGAGAATGTGAATGTGAATGCATGGCGATATTGAGTGTAAGCATAAGTGAATGATTGTGCATGCAAATGGTGAATGACAGATTCAGAAAATGGAACAACATGCATCTGGGTGAGGCAAGTCGTCGAATCGACGGCCATTCATGAAAAACAGTTTCATGCATGCAACAACAGTGAGATGTTAACGAAAACTGAAACGGTGCTAGTACAAGCTAGTATGTATCAAAACAACAGCGAGTGCTCACTGAAATCAAGCAGACAACATTAATATGAAGTGAAACACAAAAAGTGCTAGAAATGCAACACAAGACATGGAAGACGAGCTTACGCCAAAACAGTTGAGTTGGATGTGTCGACGACTCCTAGGTGTGATGTGGGATGTTAGAGCTACAAGGCCGATGTGAGGAATGAGCTCTGTAGTGTTCGGTTGATGAGTTTTGATCAAATCAAGGTTGCGACGCACATGCCACAAATCTAGGGAAAGCGACACTAGGTGGGAGGTTTCTGAAATGATATTTGCATGCAACCTCTAGCTGTTAAAAATAGATCCCTGAATCAAGGGATGCCTTTGCATGTCGCCTTGGGAGGAGCATCCTGTGCATGCAAATCAATTTTTATCGGTCCCAGAGTGAACCGGTCAACTCAACTATGGATGAGACAGTCTACTCAACTGGGAGGAAAAAATGCGCATTTCTGGGAGGGAGCTGGGCTAGCTGCCCATAGGGATTGCGAAATTTCTGAGCAAAGTAGCTGACTACTTCCCAGAATTGCACAATTTCTGGGTTGAGCATCCCTGCTGGGAGGAATTGCGCAATTTTCTCAGTGAACAATGACAGGTAGAATAGCACAATTATGGATCCCAACAAGCTACCAGACAGAATTGCACAATTTCTGGAGGGAAGGTTGGTTTCCCTCCAAAATTGTGCAATTTTTTGAAGGATCTACTCAACCTACAACTAGACTAAGTCCAGTGAAACATCTTATGAGGGGGATGCAACAAGATTTGATGGGCAAGCCGTCATTCTATAAGAAAATCTCTGAAGCTTGTGTACTTGACAAGACAAGACATGTTGTTGTGAAAGGTTGGTAGGGAGGCTCATAAACAAAGATAAGGAAAATTTTTGGAGGGTAGTTGTAGCTGCTACAACACTTGGTGACACACTGGTATAACTCCAGCTCTCTGAATGGACCTTGTTTGTGAAAAACAAGTCTAACACCTCCGGAGGTAGTGTTCAGTTCTCAATTCGTCTTGGTTTCCACACTAGCTTGATTGTAAGATGTATAATCTATCAAGCTCTTGGTCAACTGACACACATTCCAAGCTAATCCAACACAGTTGTTTCTATTAGGGTTGAGGAGTATATGATGCACAAGTAGTATAGTTGTCAGAGTCTTAGTTTCATCTCTGGTGTTTCTCCACTGCCAACAGGCCTAGACAATACCTCGGTGTAGTCACACATGAACAAAAGCATGGCTCTGCTACCAACAAGCCTAGTCAGTACCCGATGGACTTACTTGCATAACCTCCCTACGCAAGAAGCCTTTCTCTTCTTTTGCCTTATTCATTTTCATTTTTTTCAAACTTTTTTAATTTTTTTAATTTTTTCATTTTTCATCTTCATAATTGTGCATAGCACTTATTCATTTCAGAGGCGAAAGAAGGATCCCAACTTATTGAGAGTAGAAGAGGTTGTTCCTTCAAAGAAGTAGTTTATGTATACCTCTGACATGCTTGTTAAGGTTTTCCCCCTCACTTACTCTACTTGACTGAGCTGACAAGGATTAACCAAAAAACAACCGACTAGAGTAGGTGATACTAGCTAGCACACAAGCGTTGTGTCTACACCAAGGTTCACTTTGATAGTATGTATTTTCCATTGATGTATCATGGAATGAAGACAACAAGTTCTTACATAAGAGAGAAGACAACAGATAACCAAATGTTGATAGTTGTACAAGTCCTCTTTTACTTTACCCAGCTTGTTTCAAGAGTTGCACACGGTCCATGCAAAACTAACCTATGAACAAAAACAAGCAAACAAACAAAAAAGAAAAGCAGAAGTAGAAATAAATGCAAAAGAAAAGTGAGTAAGAAAACAAGTAAGCAAACAAATAAGAAAGCAAAGCAAGAAAGCAAACAAGCATGCAAGCAAGCAATCTGAAAGAAAACAATACTCCTACTCCTAAGCTAACGGTGCATGTGCCTGATCACGTGAAGTGATATTTCCAATGTAGCCACTGGTGCATTGGTCGACCCATGTTGGTGAAGGCATGGTTCACGAACAAGATAGTTATGTGAACCAGCAAACAAGAAAGATATAATAGTGAAGACAAACACACTCTGAGTTTAAAATCATCCACATAACAAAGATGAGTGAAAACGCATGAAATTCACTCTATGGAGTTGTTATGGTGTTGTGCTACACTACGTGCAGATGTCGAGTGTATGCATTCTCTTGTCTGTGACATGCAAGCAAGTGCGATAAAGGTAGACCACTTGCATTGTGCATGTGTGCTTGTTGTTTAAGATTCCTCCAATGCATGAGTGATGGGATTGTGTAGTTCGAGTGGAGGAAGTGAAATCTAGGTGTTTGGTTGACCTTCAATGCAAAGAAGAGAGTGATGAGGGTCCTTGAGGTTTTCAACAATTTCTTTACTAGAAGTGAAACCAACCTCATGACAGCGAGGGCCTGACATAACCATCAGCTCGGGCTGAAGTGCCTCGACAATCTGTGAGGTTTCGACTTCGCTGATAGATATATCATCATAGACCAGTGCCTTAGACAAATTAACAATGATTGAATCAACATTGTGATCAGATGAAGAAGTAGAGAGATCACAACAACCAAGATTAGGAAATTCAGGAAATTTTTTGGCATCCTCATGATTTGATGAATCGGGTAGAGGGGTAGATGAGAAGCAAAGGTGTTCACCCTCTATGTTTTTCAGGAAAGGCAGATGACTGATTGGATGATTTTCGAAGGAAGACGTGTCCTCTCCACACTATGATGATAGACTGACATTTGACGTGTCTTGTGAACGATCGGAAGTAGAAACATCCACAAATGTGTTTTCACAGGGGAAATCAGCGGTGGAAGAATCACAAGGGATGTCAGGATAAAGCGGATGAGGCACAACCGGAAGGGAGTCATCCTTCACCGCGGGTCCTTCTTTATATTCCCACACACACTCATCATGAATGATGGCATAGGTTGGCTGCATAACACCAACTTCGTCGACAACTTGATCCTCGTTCACAGTAGGTGAGGTGTCCAGAATGAAAGAACACAAGACAGTAAAATCCGAAGGATCAACAAAACGCGGGGATGGAGGTTGAGGGAACGGATCCACATGAAAACCAACAAGCTTGCAAGCCAAATTTGCATAGATATTAAGAGTAGGTGGGGTGGGAGGATGTGACAGTTCAACAAATGTGTGTGCATAATCTCCCACATTACTCCGGGGTGGTGGAGTTGTTTGATGAGGTAAAGGCAAACAGTCACTTGTGACACCAACTGTGTCTACCTGTGATTGCACAACTCCATCAATGAAGTGTGTTGAGTGGGGTTTGTATATGTGAAGAAGATACTCAATTATTCCATAAAAGAAATTCCCAATCAATTTCATCTTCGGGAAATTGGTATGCAAGATTACAAAAGTGTGTGTAAAACTGATCAATGGATTTTTCATAATTTCAGAATTTCTTGATCGAGTGCTTTATGGTTAAAGTGATTGAAAGCACAGTCTATCTCTGCAACCAAATGAGCAAGAGAATGAATAGATTTTTCAAGCAGCGTGGCACACCAATGTATTAGGTGCCCTCAGAGCGCGTAGATAAACAACACGCAATTCATGTATTCTTCAAATATTCAATGTCGTTTGCATGAGCCTACAATGTCGACCGTGAGCCTAACCAAGGCTATGTGGCCTCCACCATCAAATGTTATGTGACAAGTTATCTGAGATCTCTTTCGAGATTATGAAGTTGTTTCCATAAGACATACACTCTGGAAGAGCAACTCTATAGTTAGTCATGATAGATATGTAGAGATTCAAAACATATGTGAGGACTCAACTTGTCATCTGGCCCTCCTTCTAGCACCAAAATTTTGATGGTGTTGGACCCGCCAACATGTAAGGGGATCTCCCTGGTAAGGATTCCAAATTAGACCTCAGACCGTTTGGTGTAGGAGTCTGTTAGGATATTCCGACACATAGGAAATAGTTAATTATAACTTGGTCTAGTGTAGAGTTAGGTAAAGTGTGTTTCTTTACTATGTACTTTTGTAACTTACAATCCGACGGTCACGATATGTAGTGATTCGACATTTCATTCTCTCCTTGGTATTACCGACACTTGATCCATGGCTTAACACCCGATTGGTCCATGATCTCTATTTAAAGAGCATGGAGGGTCATTTGTAGGTTAACTGTTCATGAGAGAAGCTTATGTAAAATTTCATTCTTTTATAATAAATGCCTGAAGTAGTCGCGTTGGCTCAGGCCGTGGACTATTTCCCTCTTTGAGGGTTTTAACCACGTCAAAAATACTGGTGTATTGATTTGTGATCTGTTTGTGAGCGGTGTCCTTTGGTGTTCTGTCTAAGGAACTTACCCTGTAAATTCCTATATGGTATCGGAGCTATTTGAGGGCCGCATCCGTTGGTGATCCAAATCTGACACCGATAGAACTGCATCTGACTGTCGTTTCCTAGATCTGCTATTTCTGACTGCTTTCGGGCCGAGAGGACTGCTCTGTTGTGTTAGGAGCATCTGTTCTAGTGAGGAAACCCTTTCATTTCACGCGAAAAGTTTTCTGGTAGCCCTAGCTACGTCATTTTTAAGATCTGGAGGTATACAGTGTTTATTTGCAGTTTCTAGTTATTTTCTCTCTGTTTATTATTTCGGTTTATTTAGCTTCTTTTTTATTACCAGATATATACCTTTCATTTCTATGTATGATCTTTGCCCTGTGACTCTGTGCAATCTGGGCAAATCAGAAACAGAGAGGAAGGATTTTTCTCATGCATATGCTCTTTTCCACTGCACCTTAGTGTGATCTTGGAAAATCAGAAACATTGAGGAAAATATTTAGTTTCCGGATAAAGCTAACCTCAAGCCATAAGGCTTGTATGTGTTTGTATGTCCATGTTGGGTTTTGTGTTTTTTTTGTTTTGTAGGGAAAAAGAGCTTTCTCAAGCAAGCACGCAACCCAAAGCTTCAGTGACTGAAAAACACCCCCCCCCC
>APFE031069845.1:31710-42108 GCA_000404065.3 Pinus taeda
TATGTTAACAACAAATTCATCAACTTTTGCACTGAGCATGGAATTCAAATGCAACATATTGTTCCATATAATCCACAATAAAATGGTGTAGTTGAAAAGAAGAATCGCACCTTAAAGGAAATGGCTAATTGTATGATTCAATATAAAGGACTTAGTCTTAATTTTTGGGAAGAAGCAATTAACTGTGAAAATTACATAGTAAATTGCACTCCTACTAAGGTTTTAAATAATATCACTCCAAAGAATAATGGAGCTCAATTAAACTAGATGTCAGTCACTTTCGTGATTTTGGAAGTGAAGCAGGGGCCCATATTCCAGATGAGAAACATAAAGCCTTAGAACCTAAGAGTGAAAAATGTATTTTTGTTGGATATTCTAAAGATGTCAAAGGATATAGACTTATTCCACTTAATTCCAAAAATGTTATCATTAGAAGAGATGTAAAGTTTGCTGAAAATATATCGGCCTACGAGCCCAGTTCGACAAATGTGCCACCTCTCTCTATCTCTTCTACTTTTGAAAATATTTCTTCTTCAGATGATGAAAACGAGGATGACAATCTCCCCCACCTTCTCAGGATCCTCCTTCAGCTCCTCAACTTCCAAACTGAGTCCGTGCTACTCGGGATGCAACAGGTGATCTTGCCGGTGATCCTACAGATCAGCGACGTACATGTTTTCAGTTCAATAGAGCCTCTTCTTTACTGGCTCAAGCCTCAGTGAATTATGGTCCTGACACCTTTGCAGAAGCTTCAGGCCATCCAGATTGGGACACAGCTATGAATGAATAGTATCGTTCATTATTGGCAAACGATACATGGGATCTTGTTCCTCTACCAAAGGGATGAAAACTTGTTAGATGCAAATGGGTTTACAGAACCAAGTATGGACCAGATGGGAAAGTTGATAAACATAAAGCTCATCTTATTGCTAAGGGTTTTTCACAAGTTGAAGGCATTGACTATACTGAAACCTTCTCCCATGTTACCAAAATGAACTCTATCCGCCTTGTTCTTTCCCTTGCTGCCTCTTTCAAATGGGAAGTCCATCAGATGGATGTTAAATTCGCCTTCTTGCATGGGGACTTGCATGAAGAAATGTATATGGAACAACCTATTGGCTTTATACAAACAGACTCCAGTCTTGTATGTCGGCTTAAGAAATCCCTTTATGGTCTCAAGCAAGCTCCTCGGGCTTGGTATGCCAAAATGGATAGCTTTCTTTTAGAATCTGGCTTTTCTAGGTGTCATTCTGACAATACTGTCTACACCAGAAAGTGGGCAAGTCTCTTATCATTCTTGTTCTTTATGTTGATGATCTTATCCTCACTGGTAGTGATCCCAACCTTATCAACCATGTGAAGTCCAGCCTTAAAAAGAAGTTTGAAATGACAGACTTAGGACACTTGCATTATTTTCTCGGTCTTCAAGTCTTGCAATCCAAGGAAGGTATTTCCCTTTCCCAATCCAAGTATGCCTGTGATCTTCTACGCCATTTTCACATGGAAGACTGTAAGCCAGCTCCTTCTCCCTTTCAGTATGGAGTCAAACTCTCAGTCACTTGTACTTCCCCTAAAGTTGATGCTACCTTATACCGTCAACTTGTAGGAAAACTTTTGTATCTAACCCATACACGTCCTGACCTTTTCTTTGCTGTTGGCCTTGTTGCTCGGTTTATGCAAAACCCATGTGAAAGTCATTGGAAAGCAGCTAAAAGAGTACTTCGTTATGTTCGAGGTACAGTTCAGTTTGGAATTCATTACAGTGCCGAAGCATCTCCTTTATTGGTTGGTTTCATTGATTCTGACTGGGCTGATGCGAGTATGAAGAAGCAAAGGCACGTACAATTTCCGCACCATGGTATTCTAAATACCAAGGGTCCTTACCATGGTATTTCCCTGTGGTAGTGAGACCAATAACAAATGTTTTGATGCCATTTAAGAAAACCATAAGCTAGAGTATGATTTTGACCTGTGGTATTGGATAAAGGCTAAGATATATAAGGATATGAAGATCAAAGTGGCAGTAAGTGTGCAAGTGATGAAAATCTTATGAATAGTTAGATCTGAAGAAAATATGCATGTAATGGGTTATTAATGCTTTGCTTGATCCAAAACTAAGTATGCACCTGAGAGTTTGATGATGGGTCAAATCCAATAGATTTGAGATGACAATCATGATTATGAGATGATTTTATTTGTGTTCATAGTGTCTTAGCGCGTGATTTTTCTGTGTATGTCGAGATCTGGGTATGTCTTAAGTTCTATGTTGCAGCTAAGATTTGATTATGAAATTGTAGATTTGTACGTGGGTTTTATAGCCTCCAAGACACGTACACACGTGAGCGTGTATATGGTAAGCCACGTACTCATGGGTTTGTTTCCTAAAAAGTGGGTACACACATGGATATGCTTTCGGGAAAGTGTGTACATAAAGTGCGGGTTTTTTATGGAAAGGGTGACTGATCAATTTAATCAGTTTTGATGTGTTTTTGTTGTCTCTCAATGAAGTACTCTTAATGATATGGGCTTAAAGATTGATGTTTTGAATATGGATTGATTCATTGAAGTATGTTGAAGTTACTTGCTAATTGCGAGTTAAGATCAATGAAGGTTTGGTGATTCTTTTTAGAATGATGCACTAAATATGTATATTATTGAGTGTTTGTTTCAAAGTGACAATGGTCCAGTTTTAAGGTCTTATTGGTTTAAGATCTATATGCGGGCATGTTCATGAAAAGCGCATACACACGCATGTTTACTACTGCAAAGTAGCATACATATTTTGACAGATGGTTTATCATGGTTTGCAGTAATAGAATTTGGTTTCTGTGATGTGCAGTATTTTGTTTGATATTCTCGTTACAGGGATCTGACTATTCTGGTTGATTGGTTGAGTTTTTGGTTAATTCAGTGATTGGGTTTCAGTTATTGATTGGTTCAGTGGTTGAGCTACAGTGATAAGTTTCAGTTTTGATGATTGGATTTGAGCTTAAATGTTGGTAGTGGGCCCAGTCTGAAAATTTGATAAAATGTGGCCTACAACTTGTGATTTTATGTAGCAGGTGGATTTAGTATGAAAATTTATGAAACGTGGTCGCCAGAGGTATTAAGGGTTGGAGCCTTCAATGAGGGAGTTGAAGGTTCCTTCTAGTGGTAGCTGGTATATCAGTTCAGGGTTGGAACTCCCTTCCAGTAGGAGCCAGAGAATTAGCGAAGGTTGTAGCCTTCTACAGGTGGGTGTCTGGGTACCGGTATGAGTCTGCACCAGTACAATATTGTAAAATATTTTCTTTATATTAAAAAGAAAACAAAGATGACATCAACAGGTGGTTTTTTCCCTCATTGGGTTTCCACCTTAAATCCTGGTGTTCATGTGTGTTTCTTATGTGTAATGGTTTATCTTTTTCTTACTGCAGATGGTTACTGTCTATTTAATGTTTAATGAATTAATGATGCACTGGCTCAAGATAAACATAAGATGTATTAACTGAAAAAGTAAGTTTATTGGATATACATTAGTTGTCTTAAGAACAGTCACATACACAAATGGGTTCCCTTCAGTAAAGTCACATACAAAAATAAGGATATTAAATTGAAAAGATTAATGATTTGAAAATACTGATTCACCCCCCTCCCTCTCAATATTTTTCCCAACACACCTTGCATAAAAAAATAGATCTCCATTTTCAATTTTTTTTTACAAAGATATCAAGAAAAAAACTCATACAAATAGAATTTATTTGCAGCGATTGAGAACTGAATAATGGATGGAATAGATGCAAGGGGTCTTGATCCTTAAAAATGGAACTCCATCCCTTATTTTCTAACCATCCATAAATTTGTATAAGATGAAGGAGCCATGCCTTACCATAAGTGCTTCCTTAGATAACTCATCTTCCTTTCAGATTGAGCTCATGACAGATATGAGAGAATACATCCACTGGAAATATTGAAGGAAAATTTTGATATTCTACAATAGGGGACCAAGATGAACTTTCTCCACCACAATTTTATTCAAGGGCCAATCAATTATTGTCTTTGACTTCCCCAAAACCTATAATTTTTCCTCTCTTTTGTTCAAATAAAAGGAAAGAAGAGTCCAAAACATAGAAAATTCCACCTTGATATTATTTCCTCTACCAATAAAGTACTAAATGTGAAATACGTGATTAAAATTTAAGAGAAGAACAACTCTAACACCTCATAATAGTGGATCCCCTTCACTAGCACCATGAAAGAATCCCCAGGGGATATCATAGTTCAACAAAGGTATGATGATGGATTTAGTCTGTTGACGGTAATGGATACTCCCAAAATATAAGGGAGCTCATTGATATGAGGTCCCTATTAGACCTCACATAGTTTGGTGTAGGAGTCCCATCTAGAAATACGACTTGACTGACATTTGCTTAAAGATATGCCTTGAATTAAGAAGTTAGCACGAGATAGAAGTGCACATGTGCCTTTGAATGAGCAAGAGAGTGTGCCTTGTGAAATGTTCAATTGTAGATGTATCAAGGTTCTTTCAATACGAGGGAGAGAAGGTGAGCCTCTAAAACATAAGTAACAGTACTAATATAATGGATATGCACGTACATAGACAAGAAATAATTGCTAAGCATCAAGAGAAATAGTTCACATAGATGCAACGATTGTGGAAATATTACAACACATTTCCAACAAGTTTATCACCAAACTAACCAAAATATTTCAATTAGTCCAGTACATCTGAAAGCCAACATGAATAGTAAACATTAGAAGAATAGTCTTAAAACATCCACAATCCATGCATGAAAATGTGTTGGCCAAAAGGATTCAAGTATTAAGCAAAAGTTCCAAGATACATAAGTACAATGAACAACACTAGCTCCAATAGTGGAGCGTTAGAGCCGCTACTTTCTCCCCAAACATACCATCTCTATCTCTCTAATGCCTATGGGATAATCCAAGGTTAAAAGTCCTTTGCTTAAGAAATGAGGATCATTTTATAACTTGAGACATGACTTTCCATATCCTCATGACTCTTGACTTTCCAACTTCTAATAACCTTTGCACTTCTAATACCTTTGGACTTACATATGACTCTCGGTATTACATGTCTTTTGGACCTCTATACATGGCTCTTTCGTCCATACATGACTCTTGGACTTCCACTTCTTTGTATTTACAATGATTACATCATTACATCATAATGTTATGATGACGTGACAAGTCACTATCATTGATGATTGGGACTCATAGTGATTAATGACGTTGTACGAAATCTACGACTGTGGACAAAAGTATCTTCCCTAGACTTGATGGCCTAGTCTAGAACAATAGAGAGAAAAGAAAACAATGTTTTCCTTAAAGTAAATGGACAACGGGATGAAGCCTGCCTGGAATTTGTAGTAAGCTTTGCTCCTCTCTTGGCTTGTATGCTCCAATCCTAGCTCTAATTGTTATAATTAGAACCTGCACAATTAAACAACACAAGCCAATTATCTTTGACACCTATGTAGCATTATCCAATCACTTTATTCAATGGATCAACATGTAATTGAAGTACATGAAATCATAACATCATATATAGGAAAACAATGAACTCTTTGTATTAATAGAAATGGAGAGGGTTACAACCAAATATAGGAGTTGATATTGTAGAAGAGTTCCAAGTTCACTTGTCCTTCCTTGCCACAAAGTGTATTTCTATGTCACTCTAATGCATGGAATAATTACTCTCACAACAATAGCATGAGGGTAGAATCTATCTCCAAAAGCCAACGCCTAGCTTGTGGATGAGAGTAAATATATAGGAGAGGATGGTAGTTTAGGATTTCTTATCCATTTACCAATCCAGGCTTGAGATCCACTCTTGATGGGAGGATGAGCTCAAGGGATAAGGGGTAGAATCTCCAAGGTAGGATAGGATAAGATTCAATACTTTCATCCAAGGTAAATGGTTAGAACAACCTTTGGAAGCTTCTAAATCATAATTATTTTATTTTTCTTGAATTTCTAGAATCAACACACCCCTAGCAAGGGGAACCTGTTGGTGATCAATGCAGGTCCATATAGGGTCAACCTATTGGTGAGCGCAGTCTCCTAAGGAAGTAGGGTGTGTTGGGCCTTAAAAGCACTAAAATAAAGCAGTTAAAGGAAAAAATTCAGCGATTAGGAAGAGTCATGCTTAGGGATTTGTGCAAGGGTGATGACAAGGGGTAAAAGGATGTTGTTCGATCCAGTTAACATACCTATTGACAAGATGTGAAAAAATGGATTATAATAGATGACATGGACTTTCCTCAAGGGGTGACATAGCTACCATTGTGTCTTTTCTCTTGCATGCAACTTCTAATCACTGATGTCTTTACCTTCCAAATGGTCTTTGATCTTATGGAGTCTTCAGGGTGCTTTGATCATCAGGATTTCAATGTGTTCTATGTTCTTTAATGCTTCCTTTTTCTACCTTCTTTTTCTGATCTTATTCATGCATGCTTTCCATGTTGTTCTTGAAATACTTGTAAATGTAATTAATCATGGAAAGCAAACATCAACTTGAAAAATCTCCTATTCTAACATGTTTCATGTAGTTTTTCTATTCATGTCTTAATAATGTGCTTGGAAGGAGTAAGGAGAGATGATGGGCACAAGGGTGCACTTATAAATTCTAAAGGGATGAAGATAGAAATATTTGGGGCTTTCGAATATGCTCATGCACTCAAAAGGAGAGAAAACAACTCAAGGAAGGGTGCAGGCTGAAATTCTGAAGGATGAAGGATGAGGCTTCAGGATTCCCAAGTGAATTATGTGCTCAAGGGAGACAACGAGGGCATAGGGCACAGAGGTGAAGGATGAAGGGGGAGGCTTCAGAGCTTCAGGGTGTGCTCATGCGCTTAAGAAGGAAAAGGAGGGTGCAGGGTGCAGTGTCGAAGGATGAAGGATGAGGCTTCAGGGATTCAGAGTGCTCTCATGCACTCAAAAGGGCCAAGGAGGTCGCAAGGGACATTGTTGAAGGTTGAAGGGGTTAGGATTCAGGTATTCGGGGTGCGCTCATGCGCTCAAGGAGGGCGTAGTCCTTCGAGTTGAAAAAGTGCGCTTAAAGGAAGACTTGGTCCTTTAGGGTGCAATTTAGACCAAGGAAGGGGGATGATGCTTTAGGAGTGCACTATGCTCTCTTGGAGGATGCAGGGTGCACTTTTGAACAATGAAGGATTCTTGATCAAGGCTTAACAGTGTGCTCATGGGCTCCTTCCCTTAATGGGTCCACTTTGCAACCAAATTTGTCTAAGTCTAGAGGATAGGGAAAGGGGTGGACATAATGAGTTTAGACACAAAGTCATGTGCGACACATACCAACTCATCAAGAAAAATTAGAAAAACTTGAATAATGATAAATAGACATCAAAATGCCACTTTACATACATTCCCCAAGTGCAACAAACAAAGTGTGCGTTTGTAACCAAAAGTGTCGTTTTAGAAAAAGCAAAAGTATTATGACCATGAAATGCACTAGAGATATTCCAATCAATCCAACGACACATCAAGATGATCAATAACACTTGGAACATATAAAGTGACTTGAAATGACACTTGATGACCAAGGCAACACTAGATACAATAGTGAAGTAGGATCCAAAATTTGAATGTAGTGAATTTTTGGAGGGTGTTGTAGCAATGAAAACACTTGGCAAAACACTATGCAAGCTTCAAATTCTCTGTTTAGGAATGGATTTTCAGTTAAAGGGTCAACCCTTCAAGAACTATTGATTCACCGGTTAGATTTCCTTAACTTCCCCCTTTCAACCCGATTATATACATAGCATCTCACTTTCTTTCACTTGGTTCAAACACACAACATATATGACATATCAAAATTGTTTCAATCCAGGAGAGGGTAATATGTGTGGAGAGTTTATGATATTCAAAGTATGAGTTTCATCTATGGTGTTTCTCCACTGGCAACAAGACTTGATAATACTGTTACACAGTAATTTATCACCGCTTTCACTCCCTATCTTCTCACTGTGTCATGTGTCCTAGTCAAACATGCTTATGACAGACAAATGCTCTCCTATGCTGCCAATTGACCCACTCTTCCTAAGTTATCTACCTCATCGCAGCTATTGGCTTAATAAACACGCTGAAGGGTGCTCATGAACGGTCGATTCGTGCTGCCAGCGTGAAAGTATATTTGATTCCCGCGATGGCCCGATTTTATGCACCAGCGTGGGGCTATGTGTTTCCTTTAGCGATGATCTGACTAGCTGTATTGATCACTAGCGATGTCAGCGCTGAACCCCAGTTATGTGCCCGTGATGATCCAGATTGGGCGAATTTGTTCCAACAGTCGGCCTTCTAGATGACTCCAGACCTGGTTGTTGGCCTAGTTTATGTTGCCCTTCCTTCCATGGTGTGGCAGTTCCGTCAATTGTGCTACCTTCCTTTGCTGATAAGCTCTCCTTTCCACCTTTCATGGAGACTCCTTCTCCTATTTAAATTCTCACCATCGATATGCATTGCTAGTTCCTGAGTTTCTGATAGTTGGCTAGTTGAGCAGCGCTGTTAGTGTTTGTGAGTTTGCTAGATAGCTGGTGTGAGTGTGAAAAGTGTGGGATTGTTGATAGCTTGTGGAAGATTGTGAAGTGCCCTTGATCGTGTGTAAAACTTATGAGTGAGAGAGCTCTTGTATGTTGGGAGATCCATCTTCAAAGAGTGAATGCTTGAAGAACATGCTAGCTGGACTCTTTCTGAGAAGGCTTGTGATGTGAGGACTTTGGTTGTAAGCTGACTCTTATTCCATTATTAATGCAATCAATGATGTTTTCCTATGTCTTGTGTGTAATGTGCTTGATAGCTCATGACTTCTTGACTTTGTGAGTAAATAGTTCATTGTTGTTTCCGGTTACGTGCTTTGTTGTATTTCCTTTGCTTTGTTTCAGGTTGATCACTCGTTGAGAGAAGGAAGCGGAAGCTGGAGCAGTGCAACGGAACTCCATCGACCACCGGTTGAGGTAGGCATCCAACTTTAACTATTTAAGGAAAGCTATTATTGATCTGTCCTTGTTTGTGACTAGACCCACTCTAGGGCTAGAGGGGTTGCCTCTGTCTGCAGAGGGAACACTTTCCGGCATCACAAATTGGCGATTCCGGTGGGGAGGGTTTGGCGTTTGTTTTTCTTGTTTGCTCTTGCCTTGATTTTTGTTAATTTGGTCTCTTTTGAAGTTTTGGGGATTAGTTATCAGTCCTCTGAGTTTCCTGGGTTGATCTAGGAAATACCCCTATTTGATTGAAGGATTGGTTATTTTTGATTTGGGAGTTTTGGTTCGCCTGTCACTGTTTTGAACATCATCGCAGATTTAATTTTAACAGTCGTGTTGTCATCGCGCTCATCCTTTTATAATATCCTATTCATCGCGTAATTACGCCTAATAGTCGCGACGGTTATGGAAATCGGACCATCACGGGAAAGTCGTGTAGTTCCGCGTTGACATCGCTTTGTCGCTGCGTCTGGTGCTTTATCAGCACTTGTTGCTTGTGTATTACCCACACTGATTGCTGTAGAATTGATTTTCTCAATTCTACCTCCTGAGTCCATCAGTGCTACTGGTCCCTTTCTTTTCTCGCTTGCTTGATGACTTGTTTTTCACTGTTCATGGTTAAGGCACTTTCTTGTGAGCTTTGTTGAATGAATCTTGTTTTTTTTATGTGACCTAGATCACTGTTTCAAGTTCCTTGAATCTGTTGGCTTCATTGCTTGTTTGCTCAAGGTTCATTTGCGGCTTCTTGTTGGTTTGATTCAGCCTTCCCCGTAGCCTGTTTTTGGTTGATTGTTTAGTGAATGTTATTGAAGCAATCTTTGGCATTGATTTGATTTCTTTTCGCTACTGAACATAGATTACAATTGTTTGGATCAATCGCGTTTTCCACACTTGCTTGTTGCTTATTTGTTTCTTCTATATTCAAAGACATCGAAATCAAAAAGGTTGCATTCATTTAGTACGAAAGTGAAAGTGAATTTGCATTTCAAGTTTGCATATTGGAAAGCATAATTAAGATCTCTCATTAGTAATATCCATGCACTTTAGGAATTGGTGTCTGTATGAATTGAGTGACTGCCTTTGTTTTCTTGGTTTTCTTGGTTTGGAAATGATCTCTCTACCCTCCCGTAGGTAGGTGTTCATTGAAGAAAAAGGATTTTTCATTCATTCTAGCTGCATCCTAGGATTTATTGTATACATACGGTAAGGCCTGAAAACTGAAACATAATCCAAGATAAACTCTAAAATGCACTGAATGAATCTAACAACGCATTGGAACATAACACACACTATTTAGAGGTCTAGGGTAGAGATGTGCTCTGGCATCGTTAAACCTAGTCACTTTTGTTTCCACTCAAGGTTGGGTGATTCCTCCTTC
>APFE031069846.1:0-25720 GCA_000404065.3 Pinus taeda
TTGGCTTTCTTGAATTCCTTAGACATGTAATATTTTTTGTTTGTTTCCTGATGATGACGATGGTGATGGTGAGAGTGTTGGTGGTTCCTCCTAGTAGTAGAACTAGATGGTCTACTAGAGTGATGGAGATAAGTGTTTGTTCTTCGTCTTGGTGTTATCAATGGTGCATTTATCACCACAGTATATTCACTTTCCTACCTATGCCTCTTCCTAGACCTACTAGCATGTGCCCCATTTGTTTTTTCTTTTGACTCCCAAGGGTCCTCCTCTCTCTATGAGTAGTCGTCATCTCAGGTTGCCTCTCTCTCTATAAATCTGAAAGGATTTGCAATATGACTACATTTATCTCAAATTTTCTCCCTTGAGCTCTCACAAATATCTTGTGATCTATCTTGAAACTTATATTTTCAACCCTTAGGCTTCTCATAATATCCATCCAATCTTGAGAGAGATCCCCACTCCCTTATTCAATTGTCCTCTCTTCTTGATTGGCTCTCACCTCTTCACTTTCATGTTGTGTTTGGTCAAAACTATCTTGCACCATTCGAGTCCTCATTTCTTTGTTTAACTATTTCATGTTTCTTGTGATGTGTTATTAATCACAACACACATTGTTAGATACTTGTTGTGATAAATAAATAAACAAAATCATGACCATGAACCTTACATTCATGGACCTATCATGGTTGTCTTTGCTATGAAAAAATATCCATGTTAGTATCTCCATGATACTCAATATTTCATATGAATCAATCGCATATCAAGCAATATCAACTATTATTACATAACTACTAAATAAAGAACAAAATTATGCCCATGGTCCTTATCTTAGAGAGTTTTTGTAATGGACCATATGCAACAAAACAATCCACATTAGCATGTGCTTATCAACAAACCATTAACTGAAATATATAAGCCTGTAGGTTTCAATAGAGTTTTAACTATTAATTGCGATTGTTAGTCTATTCATGATAGTGAAATATGTCATCTTTTTAAATTTTTAAATAAATAACATAGTCATCATATCAATTAGGTCTGCAATTAGCTTATATTGAGTTTTAACACCTAAACAATTATTTAGTTAAATTTCTAAAAACCATCATGAAATCCCCCTTTTTTAGGATCTTCTTGCTACATTCCCATGGCAGAGCCCATCTAGTCTAAGTGTTGAACCTAGATGTTATGATACCACCTATAACAAACTGACACCAATTACTACATTAGGGTGTTGTTATGGTTAATCCAATAAATTTTGTGCTGTTATAAGAACAAGATAATTATTTTTCATCTTTTATCTTCATTTTCCTTATTAATTACCTTCTAAGGGTTGTGGTTACTGAATTAAGGTTACCAACCCTCATCCATAGTTTCATAACTAGAATCACCTAACCTAGCCATATATATATTATTGGCGAGCATCATATCAAAAGGTAGGCATAATATATGCCACGTGCCCATATCTGATGGGTTCTACCATCCACTAATCCTTGTGACCAATGATAATTTTCCATGTCACTTGACTCTGGCGATCCCCACCATTGCTCGGGCCCTAACACGGGTGCACATCTTATGAAACTTGTGACAATAAATAGACATAATGCTTTGCACTTCAGATCAATGAATTCTGATAGGTTAACATGCCTGACAGATAATGGGAAGGGAGGTGGCACAAAGTGGATTTACTAACCGACCCATCTCTAGACCTATAACTCACATTCATTCGAAAAACCTCCCACCCCTTTTCTCAAAACCACTAGAGGGGGTCTTGGAGCATGCAATTTAAATTTTCCAAAACCACTTATGGGTTCCATTGGCAGGTGCATGATGAAACCTCTTGCCCATTCGATTGGCCTCCTTCCTAGTGCCAACCTACCACCTCCTCCCATTGTGCTTCCTCTTGCCACTTCATCTCAATGATTTTCCTCGTGCTACTTGGGTGGGACCTTTAGGACGCGTCATCCCAGTCCTATCACCATGGTGCAACTCTTTCCTTCTCCTCTATACACCTTTGGAATGTTACCATCAGTACATCTCATCCTGCAACCATTACCCTAATGTCTCCCTTCAACTGCTCCCTTTTTGCACATTTAGGATGGGGACCTCTGGGACATGTCAACCTGGTCCCATAATCCCATCGCTCTTCAACATGCACCTCTTGAGGCCTCCGTGACATGTCATACAGGCCCCACCATAATATATATATATATATATGCTTTTTGGCATAACACAATTACGAAAGGATTTGTTGGTGTGCGTAATTCATGTTTTTCCACCACAAACCTGATATGCAAGAAATTTTCATTATTGCAACTCGACAATGAAGCCAAGAGGTTTATTAATTAACCAAGGTCAAAATTCGCTTCCACATTCTTAATCCCACTGCTTGCATAGTTATAAACACTTGGTGCCTATAACACCGATATTAATATATACCTCTCTACATGCAGAGGATTAGATCAAAATCATAGTCAAATGACCAATTAAATAAAATATGATTCTTTGTAATTTACATTTTGTAAACCATTCCTTAGTCTAGTTGTCAATGCAAACTAAATTTAACGATCCATGCATATGCGAATACATTCAATAAAATAGATTACGTTTTCAAGGAATTAACATAAATTGAAAATTGGAGCCTGGGAAACTGAGTCTGGGATAATAACTCTCCACCCAACCATAGAAAACTGCAACTATCAGTCACTTGCAGTTTTAAACCCCGAGCTAGATTCCAGAGACTAAGTGGCTTTCTCAAACGATTAAAAGAATAGGTTCCCATTGAATCAAGGACTCTCCATGCCTCCTTCCTCCACCCACCAACTTCTGAGTAGTTACCAAACATATAAGGAATCCAAAGGCCAACAACCTCCACCTTCTATCTATCCAATGGTAGCCAATCAGACACATAGTGAATCCAAAGGCTAGTAGCCTCCACCCACCAAATATCTAATGGTAGCTGATAAAACACATGAGGAATCAAGAGGCCCACATCCTCCACCGAAGAATGCCAATGGAGTCCATAGAAACAAGTCTTCACCATTCAAACAAAACATAATGTATTCTACCCACCTTGGGGAATCCAAAATCCACTACAAAACAAAAAAACAAGAAAGGTTCCATATATCCTCCTTTTACGAATCCAAGGAACAACCCTCCACCCCAAACATCAAGGGAATCCAAAGAAATATGGTCTCCACCCTCTGGATCTATGCGGAATTGAGAGGCCATTATTTATCACCTGGGATGAATATTCTTCCTTCCAATCTTACCAATCGAGATGATATCACTGCATTTTGTTCTTTCCTTACTAAGCTCCGTATTTTCTCTCTTCATTGAATTTTGAATTATCATACAATGCCTCTAGCCTCACTATAATGCTTCAAAGTTCATTTTTCCTTCCTTTTCTCCCCTTCTGCCAGCACAACCTCCATAAAATTTCATGTCTTTTCTTCCTTGTAAATGTTTCTCAAAGCAGCATGGGCATGCGTACTTCTCTTGTAGCCCAATTTAATTTAGAACTAATAACATAAAAAACATACCAACTAGACTTTAATGGTTGTCACATCAATTTAGATTTCCTACAACACGGAATATCCAAAGCTAGAAACCTTCTCAGCTCTCGAATTTGTCTCCCTTGACCCGGCCCATTATATTTTGTAAAAATATTTACGCTGCACTTCATGATAAAAACCATGGTTGGGACTATCACACACATCCTACAAGCATTTGTTTGTTTTTAATAAAAATTAAAACAACATAACTTTCACATATGATGACTATTTGAATCTATTCAAGCATCATTAGAAAGATCATGAAAAGGTATTCAACATTAAGATCTTTGCATGAATGTTTAAAGATATCAATTTTATATATCATGATGATACACATAGATCAATCCTCCCAAGTAGAAGATTTTGGACTACCAAAAGACTTAATTTATTAAAAAGATAAGTTAGGGCACTCCCTCCCTACTTTTCTAGTATTGAACAATAGTGCTCATATACTAAAATTTTGACTCATCATAACAAACTAGGCAAGACACATGAAAATTTTCATAACACTGTTGACATAATCAATCATTCCATTATTTCCACAAATATTTGTATTCAATTTTGCAACTACTAAATATACAAAACATACTAGAAGTAAAAATAAACACGTGGTTTCAAATGACAATGAATCAACAATATGCTTGCTCTTCATAACAAGAACACCACAGACCAATGGATCTACTTCACCCTCAACAATATGTTGTATGTTTGGAACCACGATGCTTGCTTTTAGAAAATTATGAAGATGTAATATTTTTGAATCCTCACAGACTTAATCATAGTTAGAAATAAATTTAACTATTTCATTTCAAGGATGAAATTCCTCAATTTTTACAAACAAGAGAAAAAAATATCTTTCTTGCATTTAATACCATTTTTGGTTGTTTTCTATTAACAAGAGATTGGCTAGCCATTATTTCATGACCTCTCATAATGAGGTTGAATACCATGTTTAATGAGATGCTACTTTATCTCCTCTCTATAAAACATGGCCTTCCTATCACAGAGATATCGGTTTTCTATCACAATCCCACATATGTCAAGTGGTACTACATGCAATTCGCACTCATCTATGAATTTTACAGTGATCGCAAAGTTGATCTTACATTGCTCCGTTAATTGTAATTATATATTATCACACACCCATACCAAAGGATAAGGTCCATATCAGGTTTAATTTCCAAACCTAACTTCTCGACAATAGCTTATATGTCATTACTTAACTTCAATGGTATTTACTTTATGTATTTTTTAAATTATAATTTGTTAAAAATATTTTAAAAATTCATTTTTTGGATATAAAAATATATTTTATTTTATTTATATATAAAATTATATTGGAATATATTATATATTATTAAACCTTTCATACAATGAAATGAAACATTTTATACATTTTTGTTGTGATCTCCTTGAAAATGAAGTAATATGCTAATGAGAGATTGAAGGTTCAACTCCCCTAGATGTAACCCAATTTAAGGAGATTATGATAGGTTGTATGCCCTATTTGAAAATGAAGTACTATGTTAATGAGAGATTGATGGTTCAATTCCCCTAGATGTAACCCAATCTAAGGAGATGATGATAGGTCATATGCCCTAGAGGTTATAGTAGTAGTGGTCGAAATGATTGGTGTCATCGGAGTACGACATTAACCCTACTGTTAATTCCTCTGATTATCTATATCTATTATATTATATATATTATATATAATATAATATATATATATTTATATATATATATTATATATATATATATAATTGAATTTTATATTTTATTCATATTTTAGTTTTGCATGGTTTTGAAAATCAAAATCAAAGTGTTTCTTCCTTAAATTGAAATATTTGAATAATTATAGTATTTGTGCTTATTTGTAATATTTTTTAATGTTAAATGAACATTTATTTTTACTTAAAATTTATGTATCTATCTTTGAAAATATATTTAGTTAAAATTATATAATAGATATTGTATCAATTCAATCATTAAATTACACTTTTAATAGATTACACTTTTAATAGAAATATTCTTTGTGTAATGCATTCTAACCAACAACAAAAAAATACAACTACTACTAATATGACCTTTTAGAAGTGGATATATCCTTCAAGCCACTATTATACTCTTAGTAATAAACACTATTAAAACAAATCTCCCTCTTAAGAGTTTTGTAAGGAGCCAAGTCCTTGCATGTTGTGATGGAGAGGAACTTTTTCTAATGGTAAATTAAAATTTGAAACAATCACCTAGAACATCAAATAAATAAGAAAAACCAAAGTGGCCTAGGTAATAATACATGGAGAATCTAGAAATTCCTTGTAGATTGAAATCGTTAATTGTAATATCCTAAAAAATTAGACTTTAATCTACCCTACTCATTAGTGGAAACAATAATTGATCGATGAAACCATGAAGCATTTAAGAGAAATAATTCAATCACACATAACCCAATGATTTTCTGGGGAAATCCACACTTAAAAGCCCCTTTCTATCTATATATTGCACCCATCGGAAAATACGAGAAGATTATAGTTCTTTTCTCAAGCTTGAGCAACCTCTGCACTATCTTTGTCTATCTCATTGCTTCCTAAGAAAACCTTGGATAAATACAATATGCTCTGCTCAACCTACACAATTATCTTCTATCCTCTTCGTGACTGAATACCATTGGCCAATACTCAGCCAAATTCCTAACCTTACAATATCCTACTTCCTTGCACTGTTCCATTGGGAATTAACCCCTATATGATGGGAAAATTCCTCAATTATGAATTACACAATCTTGATATGCCTTCCTCTGATTTCATGCACCATCGATTTAATTTAGATGATTCTACAACTAATAATATACTATCCTTAAACTCCAATCTCAAATGGGTCTTTCTCTGATTTGACATGGATGAGTTAATTATGAGTGAATCTTTAGTTTATTTGTTCATCACTGCAAGCAACACCACATTGTGCTTCAGGAAACACTTGAATGTTCGATAGGAAACACCCCACTACTACAGAATGCACCCCACTACTACAGGTTGCACCCCACTGCTATAGGTTACATCCCACTATTGCAGGTTACACCCCACTACTGGACCTCCCACTAAATCCTCCATCAGTTGGAACTAGTTTAACTGAATTTAACTCAGTTAGACTGAATTAGATCATTACAACTCAAAATAAACTCAACTATTGCTCCTATCTGTAGGATACACTCTACATGACTCTAATTAAACCCTCATCTTGAATTAACTAAGCCAACTAAGTCAAATTAACTTAGTTAACTATTACAAGTTGTCATGAGATTTGTAATTACAATTTTATTCCTAATTTACTTCAAGGACAAATTAAATAATGATTTTTCTTGATGTTGCTTTTAACATTTCTTGTTGCTATTTTTAAAGCTCCTTGTCAACAAGAAATTAAATCACATATATCCTATTATAGTACCTTTGGAAGGTTTTGCATGAAACATTTGCCACTCGTACTATTGCAACATCAACATATGGAACTTAAAAAAATCCAAGAAAAAATATTTGAATCAAATGTGTCTACAATTATCTACTAGGAAAAAATGTGTTGTGTAACTACTGAGCCTTCTGCTCTACTATCAACACTTCTCTGCACTCATCAATATCTGACTGACATTGATCCTTCTATTACTAAATATTGTGGGCCCCCATAGCAAGGTAATATTCGATGAGACAAAAAACACCTCAATGGATCCTGCCTAATTTAAGAAACTATTAGACTAAGGCTTCATATCACCCCACTTCACACCTGGAGGTATGGTTGCATGTGCTCCTTCCACCCACTTGGATTGAAATCCCTCCCCCCTACTGGAGGTCTCTACTTGAGTGGATGTCTCCACTCAGTCTCCTCTCTGCTTCTCCAGTTGTGGCTGCTCCACAACTTATGGTTTCTTCTAAGGTTTCATGTTGAGAGGTTGTTCATGCTCCCTCTCAACCACCAAATATCTAGTCTATGAATTTCTCCTCGAGGATTTTCATGCATGAGATAAATATTATCTACTCATATTGTTGTTTCTACTACTCTGTTGCTACTTTCGCACCATTGCTGCAACCACTAGAATAAAGAGTCTAATCCCCCTGGATGCTCAAGTACTAGCTTCCATAGGGATGATCCATTTGAAACTAAACTCCCTATGAGCCTCGATATCCATGTGGGAAATCTCTCTACTTCTCATTCTGCTAATGTCAATGATCACAACTCCTTTTTTTGTCACTAAAAATTGGCTCACTGATATGCCCACTAGTAACCTTCTATATCCATTAAGAAGTCTTCACCTAGGGTCTTTTGGTTTTGGCCTGAACTAGAGTTCCATAAATATACAAGAAAAACTTTGCATTCTTCTCTTTTATTGTGATTTCAGCTTTGATATCATGTAGAAATTTCTACAAATCTATCTTTGATACCATGTATAAATTTCTACAAATCTAGCTCAGATACCATATAGAAATTTCTACAAATTTAGCTTTAATACCATGTATAGATTTCTACAAATATATCTCTATTACCATGTAGAAACTCCTTGTAGATTCAAACTACTAATTGCAATATGCTAAAACAATATACTTGAATATACTCTACTCATCAGTGGAAACAATAATTTATCAATGAAATCAGGAAGACAATTATTTTCTAGGGAAAATCATAGTTAAAAACCCCTTCTATCTATAAATTTAATTAATAAAATTATATGAGAAGATTACAATCCTTTTCTCAAGCCCGAGAAACCTCTGCACTATCTCTATCTATCTCATTGCGTCCTAGGCAAGCCTTGGATGAATACAATATGATTTTCTTAACATTAAGCTCAACTTGCACAAGTATTTTCTATCCTCTGCGTGACATACTAACTTTAGCCAATACTTAGCCAAATTCCTAGCCTTCCAAGCTCCTACTTCCTTTCCTTGTCCCCTTTGGAATTAGCCCCTATTTAATGGGGATACTCCTCAAGTTAGAATTGCGCAATCCCTATAGGCCTTCCTTTGATTGCATGAACCATTGGTTTAATTTAGCTGATTTTACAACTCATATTACATAGTACCTGAAATCCGATCTCAACTTGGTCTTTCTTTAATATGGCATGCATGAGTTAATTATGAGTGAATCCTCAGTTTATTAGTTTATCACTACAGGAAGCACCACACTACACTTCAGGCAACACCCCATTATTGGACAAGAAGCACCCCGCTACTACATGTTTCACCCCACTACTGCAGGTTCTACCCCACTTACTTCAGGTTACACCCCACTACTACAGGTTACACAACACTACTATAGGTTACACCCCACTATAGGACCTCCCACAAATTCCTCCATCAGTTGGAACTAATTTAACTGAATTTAACTCAATTAGGCTTAATTAAATAATTACAAGTCAAAATAAACTCAATTGTGCTCCTATTTGTAGGAGACATTCTACATGACTCTAGTTAGACTCTCAACTCGAATTAACTAAGCCAACTAAGTCAAATTAACTTAGTTAACTATTACAAGTTGTCATAAGATGTGGAATTACATTTTTATTCTCAATTTAATTCAAGGATAAATTAAATTAGGATTTTTCTTGAAGTTATTTTTAACATTTCTTATTGCTATTTTCAACAGAGAATACCAGAGATAAACAAATTTTGATATACATGATCGCCTACCTTGTAACTTACTCATTAAATTCATAATTCATAACTTCTCAAGGAATAATATAAAATAAATAATTGTACAGACTAAAATGTTGTTGATAATTCACCTACATTAACAATTTTAAGAGTACAAGACTCACACAAAGTTGAGAAATATTAGTAAATAACAATGAAAATAAGTTAGCCACACCTACAAATGATATTAATACTACGGTTTCTCTAGCTTTACTTACGTTAGTAGCATATTTCTATGTAGATCTTGCAAATAAGGGGTTAAGTTGTTTTGGTAAATATATTCAACCAAGCCCGATAATTTTACCAATTAAAATATTAGAAGATTTAAAAAAACCTTTATCACTTAGTTTTTGACTTTCTAGAAATATATTAGGTGGCGAATTGGTAGTTGGCATTCCTGTTTCTCCAATACCTTTAGTAGTTCCCATACTTATAATATTCTTGGGATTATTAATGAGCGATATTCAAGATCTGATCTTTGTAACTCTAGTTGAAACTTATATAGGCGAGTCCATGGAGGGCCATCATTAAATCATTAAATCACTATCCAATTAGACATAATATTTTCTAACTATCATACCAATGGATGACTTGATATGTATGGTAGAACAAAATCAAATTTCTTAGCAAAAAGAGCTTTTAAGAGTACAAGACTCACACAAAGTTGAGAAATATTAGTAAATATCAATGAAAATAAGTTAATCTCAAACATATAATTAATCTATCTCTTTTTGTTATTGTAGAAAACTAAACAATCATGTGAAAGCACATATTTATCTACCTTTTGTTGTTCGAAGATGAAAGAAAGAAAGTGTGGCTACCTTTTTTGCCAATCCGTGCTTAACAAAGAAACGAATCAAACAAAATAAGAGGAAATTTCCATTAATGAAAAACACTAAATAATAACTCATCTGGTTCCACTTGTGAAATAAAATTTAACAAACCAAAAAAATTCTCATGGTGGGTGACTTGCAGAAATTTAATGTACCAAGAAAGAATTCAGATGAGGATGTCTCCTCAAACAATGCCTAAACACCTCGTCTTCATGCTTGCAAAGACCTCAGATGGACTCAAATCCAATTTATTTGTACAAACTCTCTCAATAAATGTAGACAACACAATATGCACATACCAAAATATTAAAGAAAAGGAAAAAAATATTCTAATACCAACTTACATAACACAATGTTCAGATACGATTGTTATCACCCGATCGATAATAGTTAAAATTACCATTACACTGCCAATTTCTACCTAGTAAATTTGAAATCATTGCTAGGAACTTGATCCAACTTATTCAGATTGTCTTTGGATAACAATTACCCATGCCCTAAAAGAGGGGAAAGTATTTTTCACATTAAAAGGAAGAGAAATTTGGTATTGATGTCATGTCAAGGGCTAGTCTGCCAGTGTGGAAGCAGATACAAATTGAAAAATAATTTACGTGTTTTGAGGCATAAAACAAGAAGAAGAGTGGGGACCACATAACTAGATCTACCTTATTGGCATGTTGGTGGATGTAACCGTCCCCTCATTTCCTATGTTGGTGTGTTTAAGGATAGCCTTATTTTCTTTTCTTGTAATACAGATACTATTTTTTTAATGGATTTTTAACAAGTATTCTCCCAAGCACAGGATTAAAAATGGTAGTCATTATGGTGTTTGTGTATAGTATGTACTTTCTCTTTTATCTAAATGTTTCACTTATATGTAATTGGTAATTTCAATAGCATTACTTACTAGCAATTGAACCACATGTTCCAAAGGAAGCATCATAAGGTGGTGACATACGAAATCAATAAATCATTGATTTTGTTAGCTAAAGACGAGGAACATCTAAATTTTTTTTTTCCAAGCGGAACTATTGCACATCCATGTCTGCATGTCCACATGTGCTATTGTAATTAGTTACTTGTAACCTGTATATCTTATGAGAAGAAGAAGCACCACCCGGTGACTGAGAATTGCATGTCACCATTCTCAACAAGTCCAAATAACTCCCATTCTGATACAAACTTATGGGTTCCTAATATCAAAATATCCACATCAAAGTTAAGCTACGATGACCATTAAGAGAAACACAATGGATTCATGGACCAATATTTGTTGGGTGAAGGCATCAATTCAAGAAAATTACTCCATATTTTATGTCATTCATGAGCAATAAAAAAACAAATTCAAACATAAAGTCCACATTTTTATTCATAAAAATACAAAATTTTATGAAACATTTTTAGCTCAAGAAAATAACGTGGGAAAATGTAGTAAATCCAAATAGTCTAGATGATGCATGTTCTAAAACTTCACCAAAATGTATCAATCACGAGTCTCATCACACTAAAAATGTTGATTTAATTGGATTTAAACAACAAATAGTGCCTAAATGCACATGAACGTGTTTGTGTGTGATAGAGAAGGAGATAAATAGTTTGATGGTCTTGTTGAATCATGGTAGATCACTTCATATCATAAAAGACAACTTTCATGTGAATCCAGATTATACAGTAACAATAATTTACATGAAAAAAATTATAGACTTTAGAAAAGGTGTCATAGCTAAAGTGTCAGCCTTATTATACGACGCATGTTCACCCTGGATAGCCCTGGATAGGAGCGAAGGAATGGAATGGATGAAATTTCAAAATCTTTACAAATTTTGGATACTTTAAGGAAATTTTCCTTGCAAACTATGTTATATCTCGAAATAGAAATTTCAAATTTTAGTAATTATGCCATGGACCAGTTACATTTAGGAGAATGGAACCTGTGCAAACATCGATGAGATAACAACATCAAAATATGTAGAAGCATTTTCCTACTTTTTAAGAAAAAGTATCTAATTCTTGTTTGGAAATAGTAGGCTCTCTTGATGTTCGATCTCTACTCTTTGTAATTTTCTATGTGGGTTTTGAAATGGAATGAACATGTGCCTTTGTTGGGGAACTACCTCTAAGATATGAAGGCACTAGTATGTTTGAAAGGCAATAAGATGAAAGACTATAAGAAACACCGAACATTGGATGATCAAAATTACATCTCATTCCACACTTACACATACCATATTGGTTGTAATAGGTGCTTTCCTTGGGTCATATATTGCCCAAGGCTATTTAGTATTTTCAACATAAAATAATTAGGCTTTAGTTAGTGTTTCTTGTGTAGGACCATTTTGATCAAACGACTAAACAAAATCAACAAAATCATTAGGTGGATCACATCATAAATAGCCCAAGTTTTCTACAAATTGTTTTTTTCCTTTTTTTTTATGAATGGAGAAGGTCCATGTATGGCATAAGAAAATTCCACATACTCTAAAACAACTGATAGAGCATCTTTAGATTTGGGTTATTATACCTTATGTAACATCTTTATCTGAGATTTTTTATTAATTGAAGTGTCACTCATGGCATCACTTCTACCCATACACATATGTTTTTTGCCTGAGCTCATAAGAACTAAATATTACATGATACCTAATTTCGGTAAACTTTTTCTCTCACTTTTACTTTCTTTTTTTTATTGATTTTCTTAAAGCCTTTTTCACATTTTTAGGGATCAAAGGGTTTTTTTCTCATGGATATTGGACTAGGCCGTCATAGTGCTCACTACAAACATTCCCTGTAGCACCTTCAGAATCATAGTCATGGTCCAAAATGTTACATTGCTTTTGTATATCCAACCCTTAAGTGTGTCTAAATACTTTGTTTCTATCAATTAGTGAATTTTACATTTTTTATTTTCAATCGGTTTAAACTCGAAAAGGCTTAATTTTATATAATATCAAAAATCAAACCAAAACCCTGCCATTATAACTATAGGCTATCTTTTAGACAATTCCATAAACTATAAAATAATATATAAAAAATAGGTATATGCCCATTTTTTCTTGAAAAGTGCATCATTGAGTGCATGTATTAAGGATATGATTGTAAGAGACAATGCTAGTGGCTTTTTGTGTCTCATATACCAATATTATGGAATTCCATGCTTAATTATATGTATATGATGAATGGAAAAAATGGCCCTAAGAGGTCATGTAGAGGCTCACAGAGAGTTGTTATAATTATTGAAATGAATGATTATTATTTGCAAAACCCCAGACCTGAAAGGAGCTTCTAACCAATGTTTATCACAAAGGAAAAAATCACAATTTAGGGAGGAGCCATGACACAAAGTGCATCCAGCCACTGCAAACGAACCACAATTCCAAGAGCTTCCTTGAGTTACCACCGAAGCCACCGAGAAGCTAGAGGGAGCCACGAGTCACCATTCTAAGAAGTGTCATAAATCATAAGCCTAAGACTCTAAGAAATGATGCCTAGCATGCAACGTGGTATAGAGTCACCCTTGCATTTAACCACCAGCCTAAAACCATTGAGAAGAATGTTGAAGTAATTTGAAACGAACAATCCTAGGACATGAAACATATTTTCCCATGAAATTTGGGTTGCATTTAGAGGAGGCCAATTCCTGTTGATAGTAACTTAATGGTTGTATGTGGGTGGCCACCCATTCAAGAGGGAGAGTGATCGAAGGAAAAATCCATGTTGGAAACCAAAAAACCACACCATGCATCAAAACTTCATAAGCCTAATAAATTCACCAATAAATTCACAATAGACATAGAATGGGTGATATAGTTTACACATGCAACAAATGAGATGGAAAATCTAGAGCCTTCAAATTGTGATGAAACAAAGGATTCCTTGAAAAGATCAAACAAGAATGGTAAAGCACGGGGGATATTCTAGGCTTCAAATCCATATTATAATTTATAATCAAATTAGGTGGGGGTGTCCAAGTGCGAAACCCTTGGTAAGGAAAATGCCCTAATACCGAGAATACTAAACGAAAGTTAGAAGTAGTCCAATTACATATTATGATGAAAGAATGACCATTAGAGGCACGACTAACCGAAAATAACATGGAAAATATCATCTTTCTCTTTGACTAATGTTCCTTAAGAAATACTATATATGAAAAAAATAAGCCGGAGGGAGGACATTGGCTCACATTCACACCACCCTCATTCGACATTGCAAGGAACCACTAAAAATCATAATAAAGAGCCCTAATTTTTCGTGAGGTAAATAAGATGTGGAGTACAATGAGTAAGTCCCTCCTGGTGTGGGCATATTTTCAAGGTGAATTTGAGCATGTTCCAAGTGGCTACTTGTCCATTTTGTCCTAGATCACTTGCCTAAAATCATCAAAGTTATGCACCTAGCATGTGGAAATAATAATAATAATAATAATAATTCATGATAAAATGAATTAATTATAAGTTAAAAAACATGTAACAAGATTCTTAACCATGGATATTCACCACCACCTTATCATGGAGATTCTTAATTTTTAAATGTAGTCTTTTTTACAATACCAGATTTTATCAATATCACATGCTAAAAAAAATCATTTCTGGATTATATGACATTTTTTAAAATTCATGAAATATAATTAAAAGGGAAGAAAAAACATTATTACTTTGGAAATAAATATGAAATTTTGATTTGTGTATACTATTAATAATATTCTAGAAGTTAAATCCCTACTCTCAACCAAAAATTATGCAAGGCATATTCCAAAAGGCCTTGTGTAACCAAACCACAATTTCACCGAACAATGAATTTCTATCTAGAATCAAATGAAAACTTATTCAAGAAATCTTCTGTTAGGAGTGTTCAAATATTTGTTTGGATTGCGAAAATAGATTCAACATCATCAAAAACACCTGGGGCACTCAAAATTCTGAAGCTCAACAATGATAACCTAAATTTTCGAAAGTTTTTGCAAGATTTTCTCAAAATCATGTTGGAATTTCTATTATTTTCCAAACTAAATTGTGACCTATTTAAACTATATTGTTTCTAAAATAGAAATTCCCAATAACTAAAAATAAATGTAAATTTCTAATAGCATTTTACATAACACAACAAAATATCGATTTTAATTATTGGTAAGGCATAATCTTATGTGATTGGACTCCCGTAAAAATTCATTGTAATAACAATTCCTTCACGTTGTTGTGTTGTTCTGCACATATTGAACTGTAATTCATCCATGTGTATAATTACAATAAATAAGAAATAACAATGTAATTTAAGTTATGCGTTTAAACATTATTGACTCCATGATTCAAAACATAGCACTAAATTAAAGCTTGGGACTGAATTACAAGGGATTGGCCATTTTGTTTAATAACATTTGAAATATATATATTTCTGAATTAGGGTTAAATTATCTTGACGACAATTTTTATTTTTTTCAAAATAAACATGTAACTGATATATAATATATAAAATAAAAATAAAATAAAATAAAAGAATAGTATGTAAATATGAAATGGAGTGCCCAGTGAAGATTTAAAACATCTGTAGGTAGCAATGGGTCAATTAGGGACTGCAAATTTGGAGGTTATTAAATTAATGTTAATTGATAAAAGTGGAGAGTGTGTTAGTACATCATTCCCACTCACTTTTCAATATTATATATAATAATATTATATATATATATTTTTAGTTTCCTAAATTAATTGTAATTTTAATTAATATTAATCATCATCATTATAATAAAATTTATTACTATATTTTATATATCAATAAGATTGTATAAGTTAAAACAAATCACATAAATACTGAAAATTCAAAGATAAACATTAAGTGGTTTACCAACTCTTTTTCAATATTTTTAGCTATTTAATTTTAAAAGCTCACTTCCAAGTATTCTCAATTATTTCATTTAAAAAGATTTATTAAAAAATTATTTAATCGCACTAGTATTATAAAAATATACACAACAATGGAAAAAACACCACAAACCTTACAATTAATGCAACCATGTTGAGGCATTTAGAATCGTGTTGTCTAGGAAAAAAACAAAGGCCATCCTAAACTCATTGCCATGTAGAGAAATGACTATCTTAATTAAGTTGAGCTTTCTTACAAAACTTCCTAGTCTACCTTTCATTTATCGAAATCCTTCAATTGTTGGCTTAGGTGCTCCAATACTCCTGTTGTAGTGGCTACAACTGCCCTCCAAAATTTTACCTTAACTTTGTTTTGGAGCCTCCCTATCAACCATCCTCAACAACATCTCTTACACTGTCAAGCACATCACCTTCAGTTGTTTCATAGAGCCTTTTTGGCATATGAATGAAAGTTTGTTCCAGCCCCTTCACAGGCTGCTTTCCAAACTTAGTGCCAGTTGTTAGTTGAGCAACTTCCTCTGGGAATTGTGCAATTCTAGAGGGGAACCAACCTCTCTTCCAGAAATTGCACAAACCTAGCTTGGCACCTAGCTAGGCTCTAGAATTGCGTAATTCTTCCTGACAGTCTTCCTCTAAAAAATTATGCAATTCATCCCAGGAGAGTTGCTCAGCTTAGAAATTGCAGAATTTTAGGCAGTAGTCAACTACTGCTCCCATAAATTGCGTAATCCCTCTGTGACAGCCAATGCAGCAGCTAGCAAAAATTATGCAAATCCAGGCAGATAGCCTGCTTGGCTTAGAATATGCGCAATACAGTAAGACAGGCTTCGTTAAGAAAATTATGAGCTCTGACCTAGGACAGCTGCTTAGCTCAGAAATCTCAAGGTACAGCCAGATAGGCTTCCTTGAGAAAATTGTGAGGTCTAGCCTAGGAGAGTTGCTTATCCTAGAAATTTCACAATCCTGGGAGATAGTCACCTGTTCCTCTCAGAAATTGCACAATCCCTCTGGGACAGCCATCTCTCCTCAGCCAGGAAACTACATAGATTTTCATCCTAGACTCGCAGATCGATGCATGTGTCTTCAGGTTGATCGGTTCCCTTAGGGACCGAGAAAAATTAATTTCCATACATGGACTGCTTCTCCCAAGGATGCATGCAAAGGTACCCCTTGATTCAGGGATCTATTTTTAGCAGCTGGAGGTTACATGGAAGGATCATTTCTGAAACCTCCCACCAAGTGTCGATTTTCCTATATTTGTGGCATATGCGTCATAACCTTGATTTTATTAAAACTCATTAAATTGATGTTGCAAATCTCATTCCTCACATCGACCTTGTGGCTCTAACATCCTACATTTCATCTACGAGTCATCGTCACATTCAACTCAGTTGTTTTTGGGTAAGCTTGCTTTCCATATCTCGCGCTATGTTTTTGTTTCTTTTTGTGTTTTGCTTCATGTGAGTGTTGTATGCTTGATTTCAGTGAGTGCTTGCTATTGTTTTGATGTATGTTAGCTTGTAGAAATACTGTTTCAATTTTCATTCACATCTCACTTTTGTCGCATGCATGACACTATTTTTGCACGAATGGTCGTTGTTGTGAAAAATCACTTCACACACATGTATGCTTTCCCATTTCTTGAATTCTACACTTATTGTTTGCATGTATGATCATTCACTCTTGTTTGCACTCATCTCATCATGCATTTAGACTTCTTATGTTGCAGTCACCATTCGGTCGGCCTAGGCTGCCTTGGCTCGGATCGTGCCTTGCCTAGCTAGCACTGCGCATTTTCGGAAGTGAAGGCTCTTCCTTCCCTCTAGAAATTGCACAAGTCTAGCCTAGCACTAAGCTCTAAGCTTGCATTGCGTAATTCTTGGAGGCAGTGTTCTACTGGCCCCTGAAACCATGCAATGTAGTTTTTTGGTTGCATGTCATTGTTCACTGAAATTGTGCATTACACAGTTTTATTCCTCACTAGGCAAGGATGGACTATGCATTGTACTATTCCAGTAGTTAGTTAGCCTCGTGATAGCCCAAACAATGCCTTGCAAAATTTTGGCAGTTAGTCTCCCGACCTCCAAGCAGAAATTATGCAACCTTCACGATCAATGACACAGTTATGTTGGAAGTCTCTGCTCAAGTTTTTTTTGTGTTTCGACTGAAAGATTACTTGACATGAGTGTTACTACGTCTCTAGGCATCACAAACATTTGTCTGTCTCTTAGCAGCACAAGTACAATGGCCTTTAGGAGAGCAAAGACAAAGGACACTGTTGTGAGCACAATGGAGTTTGCAGCCAAGCAAGTGTATATGAGCTTGCCTACCTATGAAGACATCAAGTTGTTAGTAGATAAGGACATCAAGATAAGATGGAAGCACACCTGCATGCGGCGAGTGCAAGAGAAAGGCTGTTGACAACATAGAGGTGAAGCAAAGATGAAAGTTCCAAGTAGACCCACTCATGATGAAATAAGCTTTTGAGATTGAGGCTATGAGGTGACGGTGTGACAAGGCGATTGTATGAGGGTAGAGAAAGGAATAGAGAAAGAGTTTTAGGTGTTGAAGCAACAACTTGAGGAAGAAGAGAAGTTACATAGATGAGAGAATGGTTTGCAGTAGGAATAAGTATATTGGGGGGCACAACATGCACAAACGGATGAAATTGCATCGAGATAAGCTATAGATCTATCCCAGCAGTTGGCACAAAGTAGACAAGGTAAGAAGTGTTGTTGATTGCATGTAAGGGAATTCAGAAGCATGCATGTCATTATGTGCACACATTCAATCCCACCCATTTGGCACACTCACCAAGGTGAATACAAGAAGCAAGTCCGACTGGAGTTGAACATGTGCTTTGACAGCTTGATCTACATGGTCACCAACACACACTTGGAGATCAACACAGAAAATATGCATTAGTAAGTTGTTGGTCCAGTCACATTCAAGACGATGATGTGCATGCTATCAAACAAGTTGGCAAGAGGGGTCATACCAATGTACCTGGATGAAACAGAGGCAAAAGTTTTCTTCCATTAGGATGTCACCATTGAGCACATAGACACCATCATGGATGACCAAGCTTGGCATTAATTCGCCACCATTGACCATCATAAGGATGTCAATGAGTTGGTCTCACGACAATGGTCTGAGTGGTAGTGATGTCTTGCATGGCTTACTTAAGCCATTTTTCCTCACATGGGTACATGTGCAGATTGTATGTAATGTCTTATCAAGTGGAAGTTCAAGCGTTGATAGTTGAATGTAACAGTCATAGAGTAGGTTAAGAGTCATTAGGGTAGATGAACGGTCACAAAGGGGGATGTTAGGGGTCACCTTGCCCTTTGCTATAAATAGTCCCTCATAACTCATTGTATAGGTTGTTGGTCACCTAAGCTTCCAATAGGAGTATCTTAGAGAAAGCTTGGATAGTATTGTAATAAGCCTTGGCTTCTCCACTGCACAGAGCTAGTATATATCTTTGGAGGAGAAGGCGGCAATGACTATAACATTCCATTGTCAGAACTAGTGGTTGGTCATGGATGTATTGTATGACTAGAACTTACACTTCTTAATATAACAAAGCCAACATGTTTCATGCATATGTTGTATTATATTTCAGTGATTTGTTTAGTCTAAATGATATGTGTATATGTTTTCTTACACATGAATGTGCAGCAGTTTTCTGTATACGTATGCACAAATCTTACTTAAATGTGTTGTTGGTTTAACCATGACTTTGGATTGCTAGCTAACTTTCCTTCCATGTTGTGATGCATATTTTCTCATTTGTTCCCTTCTTAACTCTGTGCTATCACAGGTTTCCAAGGGGAACTCACCTCACCCTCTGTGTGTTAGAATCACTCATGCACCTTTCTTGACATACATGCCTCTACGTGAAACCGTGGTCAAGGTGATACCATGTGATCTGCTGGGACTCCTACACAAAATATTTTGAGACCAAATTGGGACTTCTTACCGGGGAGATATCGTGACATGTTGGCGTGTGCACCACCATCAACATTTCTAGTGAGAGAAGGAGGGCCAGATGACAAGCTGAGCCCTCATCATTTTTTTTTGTTTGCATGTCTATCATGGAGTTTGTTATAGTTCATCCTCTGAAATGTTTGTCCAATAGACATATCTTTCACATTGAGAGGGAGTCTTGGGATCACTTGTCACGAATCATGTATGATGTTGAAGGTAAAATAGCTTTGCCTGAGCACTTAGGTGACTTCCATGCACTCATGAGGGGCATGGAATATTTTAATGAGACAGAGGTATTTTTGCTGCTCACACACACACTTAGCGACCACTTGTCGCAATGGTGTGGCACACTACCTCATAACTCTGTGCATGCATTCAAGCAATTAAGTGATCTAATCAAATTTGCTTTCCACCATTTTGATCCTGAAGTACTTGATAAAATTTTTTAGATCAATGGAAGCCCCCCCACGAATCACCTATCGAGTTTTGGAGTGTTTCCGTCTATTCATGTTTGAAGCCCCGAAATGTTACATGACATTTTGTTATCTCATAGATAAATTTGAATATTTCCTTATCAAATTTGTCAATCCCAAGAAGAAGTTGAAGCACAAACCCCACTCAACATCAGTGATGGATTTGCACAATCACGGATGAACACAATCGCTATCAAAAGTGATTGTCCTCCATCCCCTCATCGAATAGCTCCACCACCAAAGAGTGATTTGAGACAACATGTACACACATTTCTTGAACCGCCATGTCCTCCCGAAATCATTCCTTCCAATTTTTGTGCAGACTTGGTTGGGAATCCCATGGGTTATCACATGTATTTCGTACCTCAACCTCCGTCCTTATATTATGATCATCCTCCAGATTTCACTGTCTTGTGTTCTTCCTTTCTAGACTCTATACCTATTTTGAACATGGATCAATCTATCGACGGAGTTGGTGTTGCGCAACCAACATGTGATGGCATTCATGAAGAGTGTGAGTGGGAGCTTGAGCATCCACCGACAACAGAGGACCATCCATGTCTTTCCATACCTCCTTCATTTTTTCTTGACCTCCTTGGTGACCTTACAATCCTAGATTTTTCATGTGTATATCCATCCATGAAAGCACCCATTGTTGATCATTCGCAGGACACATCGGGTGTTAGTCCATCATTTGACAATGGAGAGGATAAGCTATTCATTGATAATCCACTTGACTTTTCATCTATATTTTCCAGAAACAGAGAGGATGAGCATTCTTTCTTCTCATCCACCCCTTTGTGCAATTCATCGAATCATGAGGATGCTGCCCCACATCATGAACTTTCTAAGCTTGGTTGTCATGATCTCTTTACCTCATCATCCAGTCATGATGTTGATTCACTCATTATTAATCCATATAAGCCACTGATTTATGGTCATCTATCTGTCAAAAAAGTCAAAACTCCCCAGGCTGTTGAGGTGCTTTAGCTCGAGTTGATGGTTATGTCAGGTCCTTGGTGCCCAGAGGTTGGCTTCACTTCTGATCAAGAAATTATTAAAACACCCAAGGCTCCTCATCACTCATATGTATGCACTCAAGAATAATCCAACACTCAAATTTCATTTCCTACACTGGAAGGGCATGATCCCATCGCTCATGCATTAGAGGAATCTTACTTAGCAAGCACACTTGCACAACATAAGTGGCCTACCTTCCTCACGTATGCTTGCATGCCACAGTCAATATTATCTATGTGCTCAACATCTACGTGTAGTGTGACACAACATGATGGTATGTCCACAGACTGTAGGTCATGCACTTCCACTCTTTTTTGTTCTGTGGATGCATTTAAGCTTGGAGTGTGTTTGTCTTCATTGTTGTATCTTTCACATATGTTGCTTCGTACACCTGGGTTGTTCACAAACCATACCTTCACCAACATGGGTTAACCAATGCGTCGGTCACTGCGTTGGAAGTTTCACTTCTTGTGAGATGACCCATGCACTGTTAGCTTAGGAGTAGGAGTAGTGTTTTCTTTTTAAGTTGTTTGATTTCATGCATCTTTTCTTTTCATTTTGTTTGTTTTCTTTCTTGTTTGTTTGCTCATTTACTTTTCTTATGCATTTGCTTCTGCTTCTTTCTTTGCATTTTATTTTGTTTCCATGTTGTCTTTCGTAGGTGAGTTTCACATGGACCATGTGCAACTCTTGGAACAAGCCTGGGTAAAGTACAAGATGACTTGTACATCTATCAACATTTGGTTACCTATTGTCCACTCTCTTATGAAGAACTTGCTACTTTCAGTCCATGATACATAAATCGAAAATATGTATTGTTCAAAGTGAACCTTGGTGAAAACACAATGCTTGTGCGCTAACTAGCATCACCTACTATAATCGATTGTTTATGGGTTAATCCTTGTCAGCTCAGACAAGCAGAGTAAGGTGAGGTGGAACCGTAACAATCATGTTAGAGGTATATGTAAACTACTTCTCTAAAGGAAAAACCTCTTTTGCTCTAAATAATTTGGGATCCCTCTTCTGCCTATGAAATGAATAAGTGCTATGTGCAATTACGAAAAGTAAAAAATTTCAAAAAATGAAAAATGAATAAGGGGAAATAAGAGAAAGGATTCCTGCACATAGAGGTGATGCAAGTAACTCCACCAGTGTACTGACCAGGCTCGCTGGAAGCAAAGTGATGCTTGTGTTTATGCATGAATCTGCCAGGGTACTGTCCAGGCCTACTGGCAGTAGAGCAACACCAAAGATGAAACTAAAACTATGATGACTGTACTGCTTGTGCAAAAGTATACCCCTCATCCCCAATTGACAAAAATGTGTTGAATTGGCTTGGATTGTGTGTCAACTGACCAAAAGCTTCACAAATGCTACATCTTATAATCAAGCAAATGTGGAAACCAATACAAACAAAGAATTGAACAATACTTCCAGAGGTGTTAGATTTGATTTTCATGAACAAGGTCCTTTCAGAGAGCTAGAGTTCTACCAGTGTGTCTCCAAGTGGTGTAGCGGCTACAACCACCCTCCAAAATTTTTCCTTAGCTTCGTTTTGGAACCTCCCTACTGACCATCCTTAGTAGCATGTATTGCATTGTCAAACACACCAACTTCATCTATTTCATAGAGTCTTGTTAGCCTGTGCATGCAAGCTTGTTCCACCCCCTTCATAGGCTACTTTCTGAACTTAGTGTCATTTGCTCATTGAGAAGCTCCCTCTTGGAATTGTGCAATTCTCGAGGGAAAAATACCTTCCCTCCAGAAATTGCGTAAAACTAGTTGGACACCAATCTAGACTGCATAATTGTGCAATTATTCCTGACAGTATTCCTCTAAAAAATTGTGCAATTCAACTCAGGAGAGTTGCTCAGCTTAGAAATTCCACAATTCTGGGTAGCAGTCACCTACTGCTCCCATAAATTGCACAATCCCTCTGAGACAGCCAGCCCAGAAGCTAATAGAAATTGCACAAATCTAGCTAGATAGCTTGCTCGGCTTAGAATATGCACAATACATCTTGATAGGATTCCTTGAGAAAATTGCGAGGTCTGACCCATGACAGTTGCTCAGCTTAGAAATTGCAAGATATAGTCAGACATGCTTGCTTGAGAAAATTGTGAGGTCGGGCCCAGGACAGATACTTAGCCCAGAAATTGTGTAATCCTAGGAGACATTCAGTTGTTCCTTTTAGAAATTGCACAATCCCTCTAGGACAACCATCTCTCCGCAGCCTAAAAACTGCACATATTTTCATCCCAAGCTTGCAGACTAATGCATCTGCCTTCAGATTGACCAGTTCCCCCCTAGATTGAGAAAAATTGATTTGCATGCATGGACTACTTCTCCCAAGGTAGCATGCAAAGGCATCCCTGATTGAGGGATCTATCTTTACCATCTAGAGGTTACATGCAAGGATCATTTCAGAAACCTCTCGCAAAGTGTTGTTTCTCCTAGATTTATGGCATGCACGTTGTTATCACTCCAAAATTTCTCTAGATTTTTTATGAAAGAAATGATAGAGGTAACCACAAACCTACTTTGGAGATTAGTATCTAGCCTTCCTAATGCTTAGAGAGGTCTCTCTATTTATGATTTAACCGTTTTTAGTTAATTGATTTTAGGATAGTTATGATTGTACTTGGGTTTTGATTTTGATTTGGTGGTGGGATCAATGACTTAGATGGACAGAGGGATGTATTTTAACATTGGGCTATGTGCTCAGGTGTCAAGCAAACAAGACAAGATCAAGTTCTAAAGATAGTGTTTACAGGGCAAGGTAGTTGAGTAAATTTAGATCTTAAGGCCAGATGGTAAAGTGGTTTTCAATCGGATCCAAGGATCAATGAAGGGTTCCTTAAACCAGATAATGAGTGAAATGGTAGGGGCCAATCGAAACTAGGGAGAAACAAAGGATTCCCTAATCTAGATATTAGAAGAAAACATTAAAATGATTAACTGTTCAAGGTATAGTGTACTTAAACAAATTTTGTAATATAATTCTAGTTAATTCATTCAATTTAGATAACATGCAAGTTTGTGAAATACATAAGAGAATAACAATTTGACAAAAGAAAATACTTCACTGAAGTAGCTCAACACATGAATCCTGTAATGCAATCTCTTTATTACTCAGTCTAGTTCACTAACTTGAAAAATTGGTACAATGAACCCTCACGTTATAGATCAATGCAACTATAGAAATGTCTAGCAATCCACCCTTTATACTTCAAAAGTTGAAGTATTTATACAAAATTTACAAACTATTTACAATAAATGATGTCTCTAATAGACAGGAAATTTTTAGAATATATATGAACTAAAAAGCTCTAACTGTTGCAGATTAATAGTTCTAGTAGAATGTGTTGTGCAAATGTTGTTACTCTGGAAGTGGGACCAGGCAGGATGTGGAGCCAAATTTGTGGTTGTGCTAGCAGATGAACTAGAAGATGCAGATGTATCTCTCTTTTTCTTGTAATTCACTCAACTGCCTGTTGATCCTTTGACTTGATAATCTGAGACTTCCCTCACTAATGGATGATCCTATGACTTCACTGTTGTTTTATCATCCATTAGTGTCACAAAATAGTTTGGAAAATATATAATATAATATATATATATGTGTGTGTGTGTGTGTGTGTGTATAATATTTTGAAAATATTTTAAATGAAATTTATAATTAAATTTCTAAAAAACCATGTGTTATTTCCAATACATAGTTTTGTCCTCTTTCCATGAATTCACAAAACCATCATGAATGGTATCTTTGCTCTCACATTAATTTCATGTGAATTTTTCCCTTTTATTTTCTCTGATAAATTCATGGCATCCATGAATTTGATTTCATGTGTCGCTGTAAAACCATTTTACCTTTGAATCTAATTACACAACCTTAGTATCATATTGTCTATAGCTATGTAATTTTACCTCAAGTATGGTTTCACCCGTAGCTCTGAAATATTACTGCATTCTCATATCTCTATATTTCACTTGAACTTAATCCACCCTATATTCCCATAATATTTATAAGATTTAAAACCAAAACAGTTAATGGATTATTGCACCGAGTGGTAGGTGGTATTTTTTCATAGGACACGATATAACGTGGGGCTACCATATAGTAAAAAGATGGGTTGGGAAAATGTTGGGTCCCTATAATACTAGTGATTACCCCATTACTATGGTAGTTATACCCCTTATTTATATTGTTGTGCCCCTATTACCCACATATTGTTATTTCTGTGCCCCATAGAATCCCTCTATTATTATTTTTGTGGCTTTATATTATTATTATTAGGTCGGCTGGAT
>APFE031069846.1:30057-45057 GCA_000404065.3 Pinus taeda
AGGAAGCACCCACAATTTTATTCATTGCAGGGTAGCAAAAGAATTGAATTGCTTCCTATATCCAGCACCAGAGTGTCAAGTGATGATTGCAAATGGAGGAACAATAAATTGTTCGGGAAAGTGCCATAATATCAAGCTATCCATGGAAGAATTGTTCATTTATGTAATGTAAAGGAGGTTGCCCCCTCGAAGAGGCTGAATTCTAAGTCATTGATCTATCTTTTCTATCTTTTCTTGAGCTGGTTTCATAATAGAAAACCACTAATCTCATGTTCTTTTTGAGTGTTAAGTGTTGGATGAGTTGAGCTTATGCTATGGAATTTTAACCATTCGTTTGTTTTTATGAATCTGGAGGCAAATAAAAATGAATGGGGTTTAAGGGGTTTAATTCTTAGTGCAGGGTGGGCCATTTGTTGACTTTGCAAGGGGAAGAGGTAGTATAGGCTAGTGGGGAGAAATTAATATAAAGTCCAAAACTTTATATTAATAGGGTTTGGTGAAGTAAGGGGTAAAAAGAGGTATTATATATAATAATATATATTATAATATATATATATATATATATTATATAATATATATAAATATAATATATATATATTATATATATATCTCTTTTACTTTATGAGATTTATCTATTTTTTAACCATTATTTCCTCTGTGTAAATAAGTTCTTCTTGCTTCGTCATAATTGTCTTTTCGTTCTGAATAAAGCCTTTGAATGCATTTCCTTACGAATCTTTGAGTAAACAAATTTTGGAACTAGTATCAAAATTGTTTGTCCAAGCTACCATTATGCTAATCACCTGCATAATAAAACAATTATGAATAAAGAATATGTCTGCGGGGAAGGAAATCAATGGCTTTATTGAACTGAGATGTCTGTGGACAGAGTTTAGACTATGGATGGCTCAATTCTATTTGGAAAAGGATTTTCATTTTTTCATTTTAAACAGAGGTAGGGGAATGGCAGAATCCCTTTTTGTGGAAACTATGTAATTTTTTACATTGTGCATGGGTAGATTAGCAGTATTGCAAAACAATGGAAGATAAGGATTCTAGGGATACACAGTGTAGCAGTCGGAGGAGGCTTTTGGGCAGGAGGTGACAGCTGGAGGTCAGTCTTATGAGGGGTTGCCATGGAATGAGAGGTATTTTTGTGGCATATCGCACCGCTTTTGAGTGGAGGGTGGTATTTTTTAAGAGCATGTGATATAACATGGGGCTTCCACATAGCAAAAGGGTGCTTCGAAAAAACCATGAATCTCGCGTTCTTTTGGGATTTTAATTGTCAGATGATGGGAGTGCGTGATATGTATATGGGTTGTTGGAGCGGGAGGTGGAATATCAAAGGGTTATCGTGCGGTGGAGTTGTAAGGGATGATTTAGGGTGTGGTTGGTGGGACTTTATATATTATTGAAACTTAGGATAAGGGGTTTTAGTGGGTTTTAAGGGAAAATGGAAACTAATAAGGGGGGAATAGTAAAAGGAAGGAGTAGGGGTGATTTTTAAGGGAAATATGTTAGAATAAGGGAAAATGATGAGCGAAGGGATTTTTTGAATTAGGAAGCAAAAACTAGTAATATATTAGTGATAAGAAACAAACTAACTGTTGTTTTCCATACCTTGTGCAAACTTCTTCTGCCTACCGATTATTTACCCTAACATTTCTTCTTCATTTATTGGGTGCATTTGAGCTTGTTGACCCTCTTATTTTTCGTTGGTAAGCAAACTATCTAATTCTAATCTTATAATGTCCAATGGCCCATATTAAATGGATGAGCACATTTATTCTCTACCTAACTAATGATATGCTACGATTTATTCTCTATATTTATTCACATTTATTTTTCTTCATTTATTGGGTGCATTTGAGCTTGTTGACCCTCTTATTTTTCGTTGATAAGAAAACTATCTAATTCTAATCTTATAATGTCCAATGGCCCAGATTAAATGGATGAGCACATTTATTCTCTACCTAACTAATGATCTTCTAAGATTAGATGGTTTAGTCAGATCTTTATTCACTATCTATCAGCATGAAATTTAAAGCATGAATGAATCAATATTAAACTATTTGATCATCATGGATTGTGGCATTTCACAAGTTGCACACAACTTTATTTGCAAAAGGAAAACTAAGAGGAGTGGCATTTGAATGTGCATAATTTCATGATCTATTTTTATCTCCTTTTGGCGGGGTTCATATTTAATATTCTTTTTTGATCTTTGTTTCCTTTTGTCCTTTGATTATTCTTTTAGGACATACCCTCTTTACATTTTTTAATATGGTAAAACATTTGTAGAAAAGAAAAGGTATCTACAATATTACAAGACTTAACATAGTCAATTCAAAATTATGATCCCTATTATTATAGGAACCTAACAATGGCCCACTTGGGGATGGCATCTCCTTGTGAGATGTCAAGAACATCATTGACTAGTGGCCTGATCCATTGGGCAGATCCCAAGCCTACACATGATTTGTTGTATAATCTCTGTGACTGAAAATCCTAAATTGAAATCTTAACCTTTTCTACAAACTGAAATCTAGCACATGCTGCACTGAAATTTGATTTGAAATAAAGTTGTTGCTAAAAAACTAAATTTAATCAAATTGAAATCCTACCTACTTACTCTAATTAGTTATCCGACTGCTGGTTAGGTGAAATGAAACAACCAATGCAGCTATTCAAGCATGATATACACTGGTGGATTTTTCTACATTAACTTGTTTGTGATCAAAACTAAGATTCTAAAACCCAATATAAATTTGTCAACGAATGAAAAGATAAGGAAATACTTGATTTTCGTTGTTTACTCTAGGAAATTTTCAAAAGGATCTTCCAAAATATATACACTATTTTTCAATTGATTTAAGCAACTGTACATCTGTTCTTGATGGCCTCTATGCCATGAAACTGAAATGCCATTTTCATCCTTATCGCCCTGCAGATTTTTAGATAGGATTTGTCATGATATTTCTACTGATAGAAATGTTTGAGTGATGAAACCTTTATCATCTTGATCCTGAATCTCATAGTTAGTTAATGGAGAAAAATTTTGATGGCATCCATTATCTAATATATCAGCTATTGGATCATAGAAAACTTGGAAGGATTGCTGCAACTTATCGCATATAGGTTTGAATGGAACTTCATAGATTTCTACAAGCTACTCATCCTTTTATTTAAAGATTTTATACGACATTTCCTTTAAAAACTAAAATCATTCAAAACATAGTGGTATAGTACTTTCTTGTGGGATTAGGTTTTTTAATGAAATTTGATAACTGTAGTTGTGAAATTGAAGAATCTTGATCAAGAGTTTTATTGTATTCTTTGTTATCAATAACAATACCAAAAGATGATGGTGGAGGAGAGCACAACTAGGGTTTTGAGCAATGGAACCAGGTGGAGATAGGAACAGGACGGCCTGTAGGTGGAGGCCACGAGGCCTAGACAACGACAAGGTCGCGTATGGAAGGCAGCGGGCTAGAAGCAGCTTAGGTAAAGGCGTTAGAGTAGAGTCCAAAATCGACGACAGCAGGGTTAGGTCAGTGGTCAAGCTCTAGGATGCATCCGAGGGAATCACATGCGTGGCATAAGAAGGCAACAATGGACATGAAAACTGGGTCGGTAAAACAATTTTCAATTTTAACTGTGCCCAGACAACAACTTGGAATCGAAGGGAACAAAGGAGGTTTGATTATCAGAGGAATTTATGGCTAGTGGTTACCTAGACACATTCTACCTTCCCAAGGAGCAACCGACAAGAGGATGGATTTCCTGAATGACAACATTGAGCTGGTCCCTGAACCTGGAGATATCCTGTCGGTCTAGGGCTTGGAAGTCACAAAACAAAACATAAAATGATACATCCGTCCAACTGGAAGTCTAGGGAAAGAACCGCAAAGACTCGGAGGAGGTTTGGAATAGGAAGGTTACATCGGGGCAACTAGAAGGTAACTTTGGTCTACCCTTCCAATGAAACTGGAAGGAGTTCTCTCGCATTCAAGAGAATCAGACTCAGAGTGACTTGGGAGGAGAAGCAAGAAAAAAACCATCGGTAAGTTCACCAAAAACCCTTCCTCACAGTCGATTTTTCTCAGGATGGTTAGAATATGTGGTAATAAGTTGTGGATTAAGGTTAGGGACCGCAGAAGGGCTTAGTGTAGCGCTGAAATTGGGGAAGGAAATACAAGCCGAGAAAACCATAAAGCCCCATAGTCACAGGCAGTAGAAGAAAAAATTGTTGAGTGCAGGGCCAACGTTCGCGAGGGCTATCAACCTTGAAAATGAACCAAGAAAAGGAACATAAACGAAGAAGTGATCGAGGTTAGAGGAGGAAGCTACACTCAGGGGGATCAAGGAAATCAAAGAAAAGAGAGAAGTTGGAGGAGGGAACAAAGATGACATAACCATCGTCTAGGAGGAGGGGAGATTGAAAAAAACCCACTAAGAAGCAGCAGATGTGGAAACAACCACTCCGGGCAGGGAGGAAGGGATGCAGCCGAGGAAAAAGGGGGAGAAGAGGAAAAAAACCCAAGTTAATTAAAAGGAAAGAATTGGTTTCAGACCTAATTCTAGGGAAAAATGTGTTAATAGATGAAGCTATGGAGGTTGCAGATCTAACATTGGTTGGAAAGGCAAGGGGGAAAATTATTCAGCGAAATTCATCCAGGAATGGGCATGCCAGCAATGGAAGGAGGGGTCGGACTCAGCCTTCTAAGTGTCGAAACTTGCAAAGGGCTGGTTCATGGTCAAATTTTCCAAGAAAGAAGTAGTGAGCTAGGTACTAGAAAGGAACTGGGCCCTCAGTAAGACATTGATCCTGTTCAAATGCTGGAATCCCATTTTCGATGCCCATAGGGAGAGCACTAATGAGCTACCGGTTTGGGTCCACCTCTCAGGGCTTCCACCTTTCCTTTGGTTCAAGACTATTTTCAGATCCATCGGGAACCATATTGGGAAGTATATGGAAACAGACATGTCCTTCCTCCATACCAGAGACATGGGGATGACACACATTCTAGTTAGTCTCACTCCTCGGACAGGCCTGGCTGAAGAAATACAACAATACTACAAAGAGTCCAAATGCCTTCAACAACTCGATTACAAACATCTGCCATTCTGATGCCACAGATGTCATATCTATGAACATTTGGAAAAGGAATGCTCGATGGGCCATAGATGCAGAGGGAAGAAGAAGAAGGCTGCGTTAGAAGGGAAAGTAGTGGAACCTCCCAGATCCAGCCCCAAAGAGGATAGCAAGGACACTGATTCGATGGATCTTGAAATGGAGGGAAAGAAGAAGAATTCAGGCAAGGGATCTGAGCACCAGCAACAAAATTCCCAGGACCAATAGCCTCCCTTCCAGTAAGAAGAGCCAAAACCGATCGAGTACCCTCCAGCCCACGTGGATAATTTCCAATCGATTGCTAAAGAGGGTACGAAACTTTCCCAAAATCCATCATCTTTATGTCATGAAAATTTTCTAAATAAAAATGAATCTATGTCTAGCCCCTCCAGGCATCAGAACATGGTCACACCTTTGACTCACTCTCAAACCATGCAAATGGAAAGCATAACCACCTCCATTCCTAGCTTAGATCTGAATCATGACCATGGGCCTTCCACTTCCAGAGGCCTAAGTGAAGACTCCACCCATGCCTCAATTCCATATAATCTCTATCCCCGTGAGAAGAAACCACCTCCATGGGGATCCCTGGAGCCCGTAGGAGGCTTAGATATGCAATCCTCCCAGCGTGATGACAGGAAACCTAGAGGGAAAAATATAACTTATCCAAGGCTCAGCTGAGAGCCAAGATAGACATTGTGGATGGAAGATAGATGCCCATTTCAAGGGCCCTTAGAGCATCAAACCCCCTCCCAGAGGTTATCAAATGATCATCCTTTCCTGGAACTATAGAGCGTTAGCCAACAACCCTAAAAAGATAGCCTTAAAAGAAGTAATTAGTATCTACAATTTGGATATTCTTCTCCTTCAAGAAACTCTGGGAGGTGGAGAATAAGTCACAAAAACTTTATCGAAAATCCTGCCATCCTGGATTATCCAGGTTCTAGATGCAAAAGGTCACTCTAGGGGCCTCACTCTGGCCTTCAAACAAGAGAAGTTCAAATGTCTAAATTCTTGGGCGATGGATCAAGTCATTGGGACAGAAGTATACTCCCAGGAAATCTGCACCTTCTTGTTGATTTTTAACATCTATAGACCTTGCCAATGGTGAGCCCACTTCTAGAAGAACCTCCTCTCCAAATCTTCATTGAATAGGCCAAACCTGGTTATTGGTGGAGACATAAACTTCTCCATAGGCTCCTCAGAAACCTGGGGACTAGCTATCAAACTTCTTCACCAAACTCCTTAGAGATAATAAGCTTCTGGACATCAACTTATTGAAGAATAGACCAACCTAGAGGAATATAAGATCAGGGGCAGACCGTGTAGCAAAAAGACTAGATCGATTTCTCCTATGGGGGGATACAACTACCACTATTCTTGGTTTTCGCTAAGGGGTGGGGGAAGGAGGGGCCTCAGATCATTTGCCTATCCTCCTTGAACTATCCAATCCACCCAAAAAACTAGCTGCGCCTTTCAAATTCAACCCATCTTGGCTTCAAGAGGAATCCTACAACTCCCTTTTCAAATCCACTTAGAGACCTACTAGCTCCATCGAGACAAAAGATAAAGCTTTTCTCTTCATGGAGAATCTCAAACACCTTAAAAAAGCCACAGTGATTTGGACCAAGGAAAAGAAGTTGAAAGAAGATTAGGAACTCAGCCAAATAGAAAGGAATCTTAAATGGATTGAAAGCCCTAAAGCTGATGGATATGAAACTCAGGGGAAGAAAGAAATAATAAAGCAGTAGGAAGATAAAAGGAACAAAATACTCTTGGCAAGGGAAGAACAATCACATTTGAAAAGCAGGGCCATCTGGCTAATGGTGGGCGATGAAAACACCAATTTTTTTCAAAACTATGCTAGAGGACGGAAAAAAATCAACACCATCTGGCACCTAAAAGAAGAAGGAGGTAGAGACGCCAACTCTTTCGAGGATCTCTCCCAGATGGGCATAAGCTACTTTCAGAATCTCTTCTCTAATTGAGGTGATATCTCCTTGGAAGAAGTGATTCAGATGACCCGACCTTCCCACGCCATGTGGATGATGAGGAGTCTCAGGATCTTATGAGAAAAGTCACTAGGGGCGAGGTGGAAGGAATAGTTAAAGCAATGCCAAAAGACAAAAGTCCTCATCCAGATGGCTGGAAAATGGAGCTGTTCCAACATTTTTTCGATCAGCTCGGTCAAGACCTAACCAACATGGTAGAAGAATCTAGAAGGAAAGGAGCAATCTATCCCCCCTTCAACTTGACCTTCATAGCCCTCATTCTGAAGGAAGAATATCCCTCCACCTTTGAGGATTTTAGACCTATATCTCTCTGTAACTGAATCTATAAAATAATAGCAAAGGTGATAGCTCTTTGTATTAAACCTATCCTATCCAAGCACATGTCAAGAGAGCAGTTTAGTTTCTTAAATGGAAGGCAAATCCATGAAGCGATTGGGGTAGCCCATGAAACTATCTACAACATCTCCCAAAAAAAGTTAAAGGAGTAGTAGTAAAAATTGATCTATCCAAAGCATTTGATAGGGTTAATTGGATGTACATTTGAATGATCCTCACTCATCTGGGCTTCCACATAGATTTCATCAATTGGATAATGGGATGCCTTACCAATTTAATTTTTACTATTCTCATCAATGGAGCAGCTACCTCCTTCTTTCAAAGCCAAAGGGGACTATGGAACGGATGTCCCCTCTCACCCCTCCTCCTCCTTTTGGCAGTTGAAGGACCTAGCTAGATGATCAATGATGGGCGAAGGAAAGGCATTATTCAAGGGCTGGAAGACACAAAAAATATGAAAATAACTCACCTTCTATTTGTGGATGAAATTCTGCTCTTCACCTCAGGGAGAACATTAGAAACTCTGGAGCTAAAAAGGATCATTAATCTATTCTTAAAATCAAAGGGCCTTCAAATAAACAATACAAAATCCCACCTTTTGGTGGCAGGTTTCAACAGGCTCGAAAGTTCCCAAATCAAAGAGGATCTGCCCTTTGAGGATCAGAAGCTCTAAGACTGTTTCAAATACCTAGGGTTTTATCTAAAACCTTGTTCATGCAGGAAGTAGGATTGGCTCTGGCTAATAGAAAAAATAGAAGCAAGAGTCACCCACTGGAGCTTCAAATGGCTATATAGAGCTGACAGACTAGCTCTAATCAAATCAGTCCTCTTGGCTTTCCTAGTTTACTAGGCTACACTAACTTGGGTACCGAAAGGGATCCTGGAAAAAATCAGAAGAGTGTGCAACAAGTTCTTATGGGTAGGGTCCAAGGATGACTTGGTTCTCATATGGGTGGCTTGGGAGAAAGTGGCAAGGCCAAATAAATGGGGAGGATAGGGCATCAAAGACCTAATAGACTTTGGCTCCACGCTTGTAGCAAAGTTAGGATGGAGGCTCATCAAGGCAGAGAATCTCTGGACAATAGTAGTCAAAAGGAAACATATTGACCCCATGCCATTAGTAGATTGGATCCGAAGTCCATCGAAAAAGAAAGGCAGTGCATTAGTGGTTGTTGAAACACCGAAAATCGGGTCTACAACAAGGGGGATACCCACCCAGTCCGGACCTTGGTTGGCAGCTCCTTATCCGTTTGGTATAGCGGGTCCGATTGGGGATAACGGGACCAGTTTCCCGATCTTGGGTGTGTGTGTGTGTGTATAGAGTTGAACTGTGCTGATCTTAGAGTATTTTAAATCTAATCTAAATCAGATTCTTTAACTTTAATTTATGTTACTGTATCTAATGAGAAACAACAAATCAAATATATTCTAACCCGGGATTGTATGTACTCCATTACGCGATCTAAAAAGATTTTGAATAATAACTGGTAATAAAGATCATTCAGCTATCATAAGAAAAGAAACCATTTGAGATAAACTACTTTGCATAAGAAGTTAAGCAAAACAGTTGTGAGCAACATATCGCATAATAAGCCATTCATATGTCACACATAAACCATATGACTCCATCATACAAAAGTGCCAAATGATAACTCATATGTTCAAGCAGTAACACATAAAGAACTAGAACTATAAATTACTTAGAGAGTATAAGTAGACATTTTCCAAGAGATAAAAGTACCATTAATGACTAGTTCCACCCATAAGCCTCAAGCAAAACAATCTATTTCTACTTGTTCTAAAATCTACTAAGAGTACAGAAGTGCAACATCAGTAGCAGATATCAAAAATGCAAGTAAAGATAAATTCCGATCCATCTATTCATCACAACCTCCTCTGAGGGTGCAGAAGTGCATGTTCTGAGGATAAGTTTTTGACAAATCTACGGACCCTTCTCTAAATGCATGAGAAGGGTTTAAATACTTCCTAAATCTAATAATAGTGTTTTTACAAAATTGTAGGATACAGCTCTCAAACGACCGCCCTTTTTCTATTCTAAACAAAAAAGAAACAACAAATTACTAAAAATAAGTTATCTCTGGATCTGGTCTTTGAAATTGCAAGTGTTCAGCATGGATCTGAGAAGAGTCGGTTGGCCGACTTTTGAGCTGAGCTGGGCTGTGAAAACGGAATCTTTGAGAGATGGCACCACTTTCTCTGCTGAGTTTGTGATGCATTTCATAGTCATCCATTGACTGTGTGGCTTAACTAAGTATGCCTAATAGCACTCCCAATTCAACCTGTTCAAAGCTTGTATTGCCTTACCCTTTTCCTGTGCTTTCTCTTTCCATTCTGCCTCTATTTGTGACTTATTTGGTAAGTATCCCGGGGTGGTTTCTGTGATTAAGTTTGCTCTGTGTAAGTTTTCATTTACACAGTCTATAAGGATACCAGCCTGTGTCGCCGCTGCCTCTGCTGCCTGTTCTGCCTATTTGATTTGGTCGTCCCATTTGTTGAAGAGCAATTCTTTATGGCTTTCATTTATTCTAGGTGCATTTGCTCTTTTTGCTTCCTCTCCATTTTTCCAAGCTATATACTCTGTCACTTGTCTGTCGGCTTGGTCGTAGTCACTTCGCAGATCTGTCACTTGACTGGTGAGTTTGTCACTCAGCTCGCAATAGTGACTCCACTGCAATAATTTTCGTCCCAACTGTTCCTGTTGCTGCAGAAGTTGCTCATTTAAACTAGTAGATTCTGAAACGAATTCGGAAAGCTTGGGCTTGTCTTTATGTATTTCATGCAAATCGTGCAACTGCTTTCCTTTTTCGTCCAGGCTTTTCTGATAGCTTATCTGCATCTGCTGAAAATCTTCTTGTAGTTTCTCGAGCTGTTTGGACGCTTCATTGCTGGCATTGGTCTGTTGCAGTTGTTGTTGCAATAGCTGTATATGGTTTTCTTGCTCCTTTAATAGTTGCTATACTTCAGACGCCTTGTTAATAGTCGCAGAAGCATATGCTCCTGCAATTTTAGACAATTTCATGAGATTCTCCGTGGGGTTGCTGTTAGGGTCTTTCCACAAGACGTCTAAATGTTCAGCACTCTGCGACAGAGTATTCTCTAGCTTTCTCTTTTTTCTTTGTCTTCTCACCACTGCTTTATGTTGAGGACTATAGAAAATGTCCAGTGGGGGAATTTCTTCTATGCTAAGTAGGATTTCGGGAGACGGAGCGATATGACCGTGTTCTGCTTCTGAGACGCTACCGACCACGGTTGAAACCATTTCCTGTGTTACTTGCACATTGCTTACAGGCGTCCTTGGGACCCGCCCTTCCAGGTTGATTAGCTTGTTGAAGTTTTCCCACTCCTTATCGAGCTGTATCGTGAAGAGCGACGATGTAATGACGGGAGGAGGGACATTTCTTGATGAGGAAGCAATAGTTTGTGGTTGCGACATGGCACTTGAATGGGCAGTATCTCCGGCCGCTTCTCCTACTTTCCCTTGGTCACTTGCAGAATTCTTAGAGCGTTCGGGTGTTCCTTGAACAACGTCAGATCTAGACTCGGAAGAACTGGAGTTTCCGCTAAGGCTGACACTTGGAGTAGGCTCTCTAGTGAGCGGCTGAAGATTTTCTAGAGGGATGCCGGCTAGTCTTCTTTCTCTGTATGACGAAAATCTTTCGAGGTCGTTTGGGGACAACTTTGACTTAGCTTCTAGCAAAACTTCCTGGAATGAGCTTTTATTTTGAAACAAATCATCAAATAAATATTTCTTTCCTGTGAACACTTTTATTCTGACACTTGTAGTGAAATCATGGGCGACGTTATTTAGGTCAAAAGGTCGAGCGAGGAATTTAAACAATTTTAGGGACGTCACATTCCCTACTTCGGCAAAAGCATGCCCCACATCAAATAATGAGAAGGCCCCACAAGCTATAGGAAACTGAGGCCATATGGCCTTCTTCTTGTCTTTTAAATCTTTGGTTAGGCCGCCTTCAGAGCAAGTCTGATAGGCAATTTCTCTGGCCAAAAGCTTGTCGAGGACATACAGTGGTAGGACATGTGGAGGTACAGTGCTCCCAAACACTCTGATATAAGTGAACCATTCTTCCCCGAACCATCTTGCGACGGGGATGATGTCTATTTGCGCTTCGGGTGAGCACCTTGGGGGTTCTTCACCATATATCATCCTATATAGGGGTAGAATGAGCCCATGGCAAATTTGATAGAGGTGAGGGGTGAACTGTGAATCCCATAGTACTTTGTGGTAAACATGAATACGTGACAGGTCTTGGGTAGTCCATTTCCAACCCATAGTTGGAAACTTAGATACATAGCAAATAGAATCCATAATGTAAGCAGATAGATAAAACGGAGGGTAGACCCTTTGTGACAAGGATCTCTTAGTACAATAATTCATGCCAGCAGTAAACAAATTATCAGAACATATATTGGCCCAATCCACGAGATCGGCATTTGTGGCAGCTTCTATGAGTGGCAGCCATTCAGCTGAAAATTTATTTATGTCTGGCATCACAAACAGCCTGCAGAGCATGGTTGTAGTAAAACAATATGGAGATGTGAGAGAACTTGTGCTATACTTACGATTTTTATCCTTTTTCAGCGGCTCTTCTCTCCTGGTCCATTCTTTAGTGGTTTCTGCTAGATTTGGGTTCTCTGCTGCAAATTTCTGGACGAATTGCATGTTATAGGTCATCTGAGGCTCTGGAAGATGGTACATAAGCTTTAGGTCTTGCGCTGCGAATGATCCTATGAGCCCATGCCCTGGAGCCTTGAATTGTCTGCCTTGTAACTCTGCATTGTCGAGTATCCATTTGATCATATCTGTATATGGCAATATCTTGTGTCTAGCTGCTATTCGATGGAGAAATGAACAAGCCAGCTCTTCTAAGGATGCCTTGGAAGAGTTTGGCAATCCCGCAGCCCTATCGGCCTTCAGTACTCTGGGGTTTTCCTCCTCTAGCAGCCTATACATGCCTTCCCAGGTTGAAATTCCTGTGTCTCTGTTGCATGCAGTGTCTATGTATAAGGGTGCCATCTTCTTTGCCTTTTCTTTTGCCTCGGAACCTTGGGCATTAGTCTTCTTTCCCATTTGCTTCTGTGTTCGGCTTTTGAATGTTCTTATCTCCTAGTTCCTGCAGATTACAAGCGAGGCGGAAATGACTGATTGAGAAAGATGATGGGAGGGTTTTAAATGCAGACGATATACTAAATATGCCACCTTATGCGAAAAAAATTCTTCAGCAAAGCACGCGTCCTTACTTCATTAAATAACTGACAACTAACCTACCTACTATCATTAAAAGTGCATGATTTGAAGCCAGATTATGGTAAGTGGTCTATCTTTGAACGGTGTGCCTGAAAGATTTGCAGTTTAAATGATTTATGATTCACTTTATGCACTATCGAAGATCGTGCCGTCGCAAGGCGCGCTTATCGCAAATCGCTGGATCGCAGATTGTGTCATCGCGGTGATCGCAATATCGTAGGTCGCAACATTGCGGATCGCAGGAGTTTGATGTTTGTTAAGTATTGCCATTTCATTTTTGCGATGTGCGGTCATTGCGATCGGCATTATCGCAGATCAAGAGTTTGTGAGGTTTTTCATATGGACAGTACTTCTTGCGATGCGACGTTATGCTTAACGTTTGGGGGGGCCTTGCGCATTAATGCGATTTCTCAAAGACCTTCTCCCCATCATAGACTTAGGTGAGAATATTTGGAAGACTGCTTTTAAGCCTGCGATGGTATCTTTATTTTGAAGAAGGGAAATTTGATTTTTTCTCAAAATTACACTAGGGGTCCCCCATTTATTTAGTATCTTCGGTAGATAGCTAAATGAAAAAGGGGGGGGTTGTTGCTGGCCACAATAATTGGCGATTCACTTGGGAGAACCAGTTATCTCTGACTTTCTTTTGACGTTTTCAAACTTCTAAAAATAATAAAAATTTTCTCAGGAACTTTTAAATTATTAATAGAAAGATAAAAATATTATACTTTAAACTATCAATGATATTTTGTTTCAACTCCTTTCCATTTACTTGTATTCTCAGCTTGTCCTTGTATTTACATCAGCACTTACTTGGTCTTAAATAAAAATTAAGATAGAGTCTTCTCTGTATAGCAGTCCTTTCTAAATATGCTTCTTTGTCGCAGGTAGAGCCTCTGCTGCCAGCAGGCGTCCATAGCCTCGACGGGGTTACCTATTAACCAGTAATGATCCTTTATCATGCCTAAGAGCTTACAACTATTCAGAGAAAAACCCATTTCGACACTTTTTCTTTTTTATTCTCTAAAGAACAATGTCTTGGTTTGGTGGCCAAATTGTGACACAGCCATTCACTAGATTTATATCTTTGCTGAACAAGCTGGCTCGTGATGAGACCCCCTGTCTTTTGATTGCAACAATCTTAATTCATTGCCCTGTTTTGATGGACAGTTTTGGCAAAGTCAGCAAGTTATAATATCTGTGATGATGATAAGTCGCCTCGTGATGAGACCTCTTATTCTTTGAGATATAGTGTTTTTATTGGATTGCTTCCCTGAATGCTGTGATTTCCTTTGGCGGGGAGGAAGTCAATTTTCTTTCCTTAAGAAAGTTCTAGACGACAATAATAATGCTTCTTTGGTAATCGTTGTTTCTACAGGGACTCCTTACCTTGTTATTGGTGCCTTTCATTGTACTCACATAAGACAATTACTTCGCTGAGATTATTTTCTTCAGTTTTTTGGAGTTGAAACTAATATCATATCTGGATTAAAGTTCTATTGATAATAAAGACCAAGCTTTGAAGAGAAATATTTGTCATTGATAGAAGTAGAAGTTCAGAATCCTGATAGAAAAAAAGAAAAAAGAAAAAAGGTGTCTCTTTGTAAACGTCGAATGTTGTTTAACCAAAGCAAACTTTATTCATGGGAAAAAACTAACGGAGTGAGAAGTAGACATTCCCTAAGGTCGGGTAGATAACAGGGATGATATTCTTTCCTTGTTTGGATTATCAACTACTCAAGCGTAAACCTAACTACTTAACTAGACTACTCCTACTCCTATTCTAACTTTACACAAAATTGGACTAGGTGAAATGGTATTTCCAATGAAGCCACTTTCTCATTTTTAGTCCTATACTTGTGCAGCTTTCCAACATTGGTGTTGAAAACGGAATTTTCTTTGGGATGTTAGCGTTGGACATGGAATGAGAATGGATAATCTCAGTTGGGATTTTGTCTGAAATTTCTTTCTCGCAAAATCTTTCTTCCAACTGAGTATTTATTGGATCATAAAAGTAAAGATGAAATTCTGTTGTATCTTGATGATCCTGTAATGAAGGAAGCTCTGTACTTCCTTGACATAGCTTAGCTTTCCGCAATGGAAGCTTGTCTTTTGTGTGCTCTTTGATAAGGTGATGGTTATACAAAAATAATCTATCAAAAAACTGAAAATTTAAAACGCGATCTGATTTTGTACAAGGTGAGTGTAAGTGGGAATAATAATAATAA
>APFE031069847.1:6556-24372 GCA_000404065.3 Pinus taeda
AAATGTCAGAGTTGAATCAGGCCAAAGACACTCTGGCTAAAATCAATGAGAAATATGACAAGTCCAAGCAGAATGTGGCCGAAAGAGAAAGAGAGGTAAAGGCTCTAAAAAAGAGAATAACTGAGCTAGAAAAGGAGCTCACACTGGATAAGGTGACATCTGAGCTCAAGAGGATCCTGTGGGCCAATATTGGCCAGTCCATCACAGACCAGTGGGAGTACATAGAGGCCATCCATGAGCAAATGACGCTCATTGGAAAAGCACACAGAGAGATCCAACAGGCAAGGGCATCTCTAGGCAACATGCCTGACATTGCCACCAAAATGATAAATGTGCTGAACTACAGGACAAGCTCCCAGCTGATCAAAATGGGAATTGGAAACAGGACTGAGACCATTTCAATGATCAAAAGGGTCCTGACACTAAGAAACCTGGTTCAAACCCTGGAAAGAAGAAGCCAGGACATGCAGGCAGATATCAATAAGTTCCAGGACAGGTTCATGGCATTACAAAACAGAGGTCTGCCTAGCCTGACAGAACCATCAGGAAGACTACTCTCACATGAAAAATATGCCAAGAGAGTCAACACTTTTGCTGCCAATCAGATTTCAGAAACAATAAGCACATCAGCAGAAGCAGGGCTAGCAACAGGACAGACCCTTTTCAACAGGGTGGAAAGCCTGTTTTTCATAATGAATGAAATCACTCACTTGTTTGATGAGCCTCCCCATTTTTACAAGTATACAGAGGTAGATGAGACCATGGGGTCAATTTTGAGGCATCAATTGCCTACACAGGAAGTGTGGAATAATTTTATACAATTACTATTAAATCAAAGTCAGTAATTATGTTGTTACTTTTTTGAAAATATTTAAATTTTCATACACAGGAAGATAAGGACACATCAGCAAGTATGCAGAAAGAGGCCGAGCCAACTCAGCACAAATATTCAGCCACCACAGCAGCACTGGCAGTCACAGGTGACAGGGCCGAAAAGCTACAGGAGGACAAAGCTGCACAGACACGTCATTTAGCAGTTATAACGAAGCGCTCAACCGACTCAGTGAGCTCCAAAGGTCAAAATCTTCTGACAGGAGTAAAGAGCATTTATGTTGTATTAAATATTGTAATAACTTCTTATCTACAATTTCTGTACGAGTTAATGAAGATATTTTACCTCTCAGATGACTCAATGCCTGAGATATTTTGTATGAAACACTTCTATATATTCCCCCTCGCATATGTTAGCAGGGGTTGGACGTTGGATGTAAAAGATTGCTCATATCCATTCTACTGTTCTTTTACTGTAACTCTCAGAGAAGTAATACAAAAGACGATGGAATTTCAAAAGATCTGTGTTGCTTGATGTTTTCTGGTGTTTAGCTGAAAGTTGCAGGATTCCTGCGTATTTCATGGAACAATAAGTTTTCTCTTATAACTCTTTGTTATGTGTTTTATTATCTTTCATATCTCTTTCATGTTTCTTATGTGTTACAGTTAATAGCAAGGAAAAAGAATAGTTCCAGGACTTAATCACAGATTACCCTGAACTCAATCTAAGCTATTTTGAATGTTTTTCTTCAGTTATGGTAATGAAAGCGTAATTCTTAACTGCTACCCTTTCACACTATATCTTCACAGTGATTATTGTTTCAGGAATTCAAGTTTGCTCCTGAGGAATACATCCATTTCTCACCACCCCAGCTTAGTGTGAAAATTCTTAATTGCTTTTCACTGGTTGTTTACACTCCATCATCACAATTTCAAGTTTGTTTCATGAAGTATCTAAATGGCCCTGTAATTCCAGCTGCTCAAACTCAAGATTTCAAGAAACCAAGAGCCACAGACTCCATTGCCCAATGGACTAACTTCGTCTACAAATCTCCACTTTAAGCACAGAAAGACATCCTTCCAACCAAACATAAACAAAAAACCTTTACTTCATAACTAGCCTAATATCACCACAGAACAGAGACAAACCTTATAGAGAGAGCCCTCTCTGATTACAGCTAGGCTAGGAGCTGCAATCCAAAGATTGGTTAGTGGTTACCCCGGCCGTATTCCCTTGGGAGTCATAGGGAACAACCTGGGTGTTAACACCTAGACCTCAGAAAAATCTAGTAACAAACAAGAAAGAAATACTACCTTTCCCTAGATTACGATTGACTAAAAATAAAAATAAAAATATGAGAGCAGTAACTTACCATTTAATCAAAATTCTTAATGAAGTCCCTTTCAATGCCTTCGACCATTAGCTTCCCCTTGATTCTTTAGAGACCATTCCAGTGCTTTCCACAACTTCTCGATGATGTCTTGAAGGAGATCTGCATAAACAGAAATACACACAAGATCAAAGCATCTAGTAGATAGAATGAAAGATAAATGAACTAATTAACCTAACATATATCATAAATTGAATCAATAAGCAATCATAACCTATGTGGGTGTTCAAGGAACCCAACAAATAATATCAGAGAAGACATAATTGGGAAAGAATAATTGTTTTTATATTAATAAAATGGAGAATAAACTTAGAACCTCAAAACCTTAATGTTATATGCCTCTTCTCACAATATCCAACCCTCTCCTTGGATGAAAATATTCTCTAGCCTTATTTTTGCAACATAATCCCACCTTCAATGGTCCTTCCCAATCCTCAAGTCTGTGTTATCTTTATAGTCCAAGGGGGGAAGTTTGGGATCCATTTCCCAAGGGATGAGATCCACAAATGGTGGGATAGGGGCTCCATAAAGAGAGGGAAGTATCTCCACAGTGGGAGGGAAAAGGGCTGAATAGACATCCATTCAAATCTTGTTATTTGGGAAAGATTCAACTAACTTTTTATTTTTACATGAATTAAGTCATGTGTGCAGGCCATAATGTTAGATAAATATCACTTCTGTGCAATTTCTAATGGACTCTTCTGCGTATGAGCAGAATTGACTAGGGAATTGCACAGGAAGCCAAAAGATAGGTTTTTGAGCCTTGGGATCTAGGAATTTCATTCTCTTTGGGATATTTTGGATTCTAGACATGCAAGGGGATGCTTTGGAACACATTGATGAATAGAAAAATATCCAAAGTGATGGTCATTTGCCTAATGCGAAAAAATGACGTGTAACAAATTCCCCCTTGAAGTGAAAAGTAAGAAGAGATGTTTGATGGCTGAAGCGCTTTGTCATGCCAAGGTTTTGGTTAGAGACTATAGTTGGAAACCTGAAAAAATAATTAAATGTTATAATCCAATATATAATCATCACTGAAGTAGGGATTCCCATACTCAGAACATAAATGTCTCAAAGAACCGGTACAAAAAATACATCTGCTGATCCATGTCAATAGGAGACATAGTATGGAAGCAACCATCAATGGATCAATAATGAATATTTAATAACTCCATGAAGGCTGGATGGATGAAACAAGATCCAAGATATTGATCTCCATCTCTCGATTCGTAGTACAAATCTAGTCATGCGAGTGAATGTGTCGTAGTCGAACATGGTAGAAACCACTTGATTACCAGTTAATGATGTGAACCATTAACAAGTGTGAGAGAAACCACCAATAATGACAATGACTCTCAAGGTACTTCTAGTAAAATCTATGAAGTGAAAATAGATGTGTTGATGTCAAACACTCATAGAATCATTCGATCGAAAGTCAATGATGAGAACCCCTTGTAGAAGGCGAGAAACTTTTCATTAAGGCATGCATGCTTGAAGGTACTCAAGGTTTCTAAATCAACTTCATAGATAGTGAGCTAAAGTCGATAGGAAACGACCTGTCGCATGAGGGCCTACGACATGAAACTCTTGTCAAGCTTTGAAGAAAAACAATTTGGAGTAATCCTGAACTGACTCAGGGATGGTCAACGCGATTGAAGGCTATGAATGGAAAAGTAATTTGACTAAGGTTAGAATTCTCTTGAAAATATTAGCGACACAACATTATGACTTGGCTGAATTTGACTAAAAAATAATACCCAAACCAACTGAAGACTTTCAATGAGGTATGGTCAATTGAGAGGCAAATGGATTTCCCAACCTGGACGCAAAAAGGGATGGAGTGTCATGTTCAAGAGTGACATACTGCCTTTTACAAAACAAAAAAAAAAATTATTTCCCACTTTTCCCCCACCATTATTGGCAAGTACCTCTTTATTTTTTTACAAGCTTGAGGAGGATAACATATGCTTGTCCTTTAAGCTCATCCTTTGGATGAGTCCTTTAAAGTATTTTTATTGAACCCTCAGAAGGAGTGGTTTGGTCTCATCATGCTTAACGAGTCCTGCATTGTTTAAGTTTTACGAGTCTAAGGGGCAACTCGATGTTGTTTTCATGTTTAAAGAGTTTGAAAAGACATGAAAATAAAACTTGTTCAACTTTTCAATGTAAAATTTTAACGAGCTCAGAGAAAGTGAAGCTTGGTGTTTTTCAGTTTTAGGGAGTCAAGAAAAAAACATAAGTAAACTCCATAATGTCATTTTTCATACATTTAGTCCCTCAAGCCCAAAAAATGGTAAAATAATGCAGGAGAGAAGTTTATTGACCATGATTAGCCAACATATATGTTTTTCGTAAATAGTCTAGTTTAGTGTGTAAAAAGGGTAAACTTATACTGAATACACATTTTTTCATTTACTTTTACGAGTTTGAACATTTAAGTACTCAACGATCTTTTCATGTATAGGGAGTTTGAAAAGGGTGTAAAGAGAAATCCTTATATCAATTTTTCGTAAGCTTTTAACTAGTTCGAAAAAGTGATAAAGATATACTCAATGCCAAAATGATTCATTTTGTAAATAACCCGTGATCTGCACACATAAACTAAATTTTTTTTATCACCTCTAAAAAATATAGTCAAAAACATTAAAATTTTGAATTTCAGAGGCTAATAGGAAAAACAAATAATACATTAATAGGCCTAAAAACTTGTAAAAATCTAAAAAAAGTATAAAAATTTTACCATTTTTTATTTCACCATTTAAGAGTGATAGAGTGAATTTTTCACCAAGAACTTTAACGGTAGATTTTGGGAAAATAGTTGGATCAAATTGAAAGTCGTCCTCTCCAAGTAAATCATCTCTCTAATATCTTAGTTTTTATTTTTATTTTTATTTTGCACTTGACTATGTCTTTTGGTTTTTTTTGGGAGGGTTTTCAAATAAAATTTTCCTTCGGTGTGCAAGGTTCACCCTTATTAGGCCTGCGAACACCAACTGAGTTTTTTACATTGAAAAACGGGATATGCACAGTTTCTAAGCCTAGAAATGCACACATCCACACTGTTTTCCTCATGTGGTCACGCACAATGTCGAGGGCATTAAAAATTTAATTGAAAATGCCCAATTTTTTTACAACAATTTACCACAAATCTTTCTAATGATCCTCCATGTTTGTTTGCAGGGGTTTGAATACTAAAAATGGAGTGGAGAGAGCGTGAACATGAAGATCAAGATATCACTACTTTGAACAATCCAGAGATAATACAGACACTGACAAACTGTGACATGTGTTAGCACTCAAATCTACCTTAGGCTGTAATAAGGTAAAACTCAAGGCTACATCAAACCACGCTCAGCCTCGTAGCTAGCCCTACGAGGACAGGGGAGGGCTCTCTCCGAGTCAATCTCGGCAAAAGGTAATCAATGAGGTCGAGACGACTAAATTTATAACTAATTTTAGGCTAGGTATGAAGTACAAGGAGTTTGAAATTGATTTTTTGAAGTTTTGTTGAATTCAAGGGAAAGGCAATTTTGGGTGCGGGGATGAGGCATAGTTTTTTGCAGAGGTCTAATTGGGGCAAGATAGGCGATTATTTTGATGCCTTTAAAGAGAATGAATGGCTAGATCTGACTGGTGAGAAGTTAAGGAGAGCAAGAAACTTTTAAGGATTCTCCATAAACAGATGAAAACATGGAAAATCAAACAAACTTAAAGGCAGAGCATAGCAAATTATGGATTCTACCTTAACACTTCATTTGTTCAATTGCAAAAGATAAGAGAAGGAAAACGATACACATAAACAACTTACAAATACTGAAAGAAGCACACAATCAACACATAAAGCCACATGAATCCCAAATAGTGCTGCAAAACCCTCTGGCGACTCCTTCGCCAAAAATGCAAATAAAATATGTACAATAGAGTGTCAAGCTATTCCCAAGAGTCCAACCTCTCCAAACCCTAAAAATGATTGAGAAATCACATCAGATAGACCATCCTAACCCCTTTCCTTGCCTCTAGGGGTCGATCTCATCATTCTAGGAGCTGTTTGAACTAATTCTAAACAAGGAACTGAAATCTAGGTAGTCAACAAACTTTACCCCTATATGCTAGGAAACTGATTCATTCATTAATTTTCACCTTTTAGTGAATGAATCCTCTAGAAAAAGTAAAAATGTGCCAAAATTACATCATGTTCAATCAATTACATCAAGAGAAGTCAAAAATTACATCACAAATCAAAACTAGTCAAACTGGCCGAATTTCTGAGCTGAAAGATGAAAAATTGGCCAAAAATCTCTATGTGTCGCGCGCCTGAGCCCTATGCGCCACGCGCCTTTCAACCTGATTTTGGGGTACTTCCCGACATCCAAATCAAGCTCACAATAGCTGGTTGGAAAGCCCTGGATGTCTGCTATCCAGCCCAAGTGGAATTTTTCAATTTGGAGCTCATTTTCCCCCTCAAAATGTCATTCTCCCGGAAGTACTTCCATGACAAACCCAAAAATGTAAAGTTTTTCTCCAGCAAGTGTCCCAATCTTAAGTGTGTGCGTTGACGTGCTACGCGTTGAGCTGAAAAACCTGTTTTGCAAGCCAAAAATTTAAAATTGACAAAATTTTCTCCAAATTCCTTGAAATTTGGGCTGAAGGTGCCTCATCAAGTGCCATGTTCAGTCAAAGAAGCTTCGGCCAAGATTCGAAGTCTATCCTCCCTTTTTCAACATTTTAGTGCCCTCCTGGTGCATGCAGTTTCAGTTGTAAAGTCACTGTCTTCGTCATATAATGTATCGGTGTCTGCCTCCATGGTGTTGAAATTCTATGCCAAATGTATGTTTGATTTGTTGAAAATGAGGAATGAAGGCTTGATGTCTTTGTCTTCAAGTGCCAAATATGCCAAAGGGAAATGAGGAGCTGTGAGGAATATGGAACAATAGGTATTATGGAGTGAGGATAAGGATATGGTTCAATCAATTGAAGCCTGCAATGTGAGGACAGTCACTTGATTGTGTTTTAGGAGTGTGAGGTTTGGGGATTTATGTATAGGAATAAGGTTTAGGGTGTGGGACTGTTGTATAGGGTTGGGAGATTTTTATAAGGGCTAGGGTTTTGGAGTTTTGGGATTCGAATGCAATGTAGGATTAATGAGGGATTTGATGAGGAAATATGATGGGGAATGAGGAATAAGGGAAATGGTGGAAAAAACACAACCTTGGTAACAAAACTATTTCAAACCCTATAGCACTCTTTCTATTGACAAAGGGAGGCTTTCAAAATCTGGTTTCCATGGCAATCGTACATGAACCCATCACTTTCACCATTAAAAACAAAGCAAAGGCAATGTAGGCGAGCCTACCTGACAATTTGATGCGAAGAAGAGGCGATTTGATGAGTTTTCCAATCGTTTTTGGGCTTCAAACCCAGTGCGCCGCACACCTCACCCAATGTGCCGTATGCCTCTGATGCGCCGCGCACGTGTATTTTTACACTATGGCTTTGTGCCCAGTGTGCTGCGCACTCCTGATGCGCCGCGCGCATCACCCAGTGCGTTGCGCGCCACATGGTGCATTTTGCAGGAGGCTTTTGGAGGCCTTCTCGATGTCGAAATTGGGCACAGGATAGCTCATTGAAAATTTCTTTGAGTCTACTTTCCAACCCAACTGGAATTTTTAAATTTGGAGTTCATTTACCTTGTCAAAGATCAAATCTCCCAAGACTAGTCAAAATGTGCCAAATGAGTCTGCCTCAAGGCAGAGTGCTATTGCAGTCAACTTTTGAATGCCTTCCTCAACTCCAAATTGAGCTCATAATAGCTCATTGGAAATATATTTTTGTCTAGTTATCCTTTGACTCATCAAGAAAGTTATTTGGCCAACCAAGCTAGGAGAAAACTTGATTTTCCCAAGGTCACTTCAGAGGTGCATCAATTCTCTCGAGGCGATTGTATTGTTGACATTTCTCTAAAACCATGACACCTGTGTAAAAAGTGAAGGAGGTTTTTCTTTCGTGGCCGGTTGTGGACAAAAATCTCTCTCAGTTTTCCAAACTTCATCTTTTATTGCTTTGAAACATCTTTTGAGTGAAACTTATCCCAATGTGTGAAACAAGGAATTTTGTCGAAATGAAGGGGATAAGGGGCTTATAAATTCTTGGGGAAATTTTGGGAAGTAGGGAGGGATGTTAGGAAGAAAGGGAAAGTGAAATCTCAGATATTGAGTGAGGGGAAGGGGTCCAAAAGGGCAAAACACAGGCCTAGCCTAGAAAATTGCCAAGTTGTGGCAAGAAACTAGGGTTTGTGCAAAAATGAGGAATTTGGGGAATCTCAGTGATGGAAGTGTTTAATAAGGTATATTAAGGATAGGGGAAGGTGTATGAACATTAGGATACAATTTTTTTCGATGATTTGACCATCCAAGAGAAATTACCTCCAAAACCCTAGGAGAGGGAAATGGACCTTACCTAGGCACAACTAGCATGAACAAGCTGTAAAATGACCCATGGAACTTGACATTATATAACAACCTTCTGAATGATGATAGACAGCTGAATAGTGACATAGACTAACATTTGGGCAACTTTGAAAGGAGTGAAAGCAAACCCTAGACTTATGCCTAGTGACCAAATTTTGCTTGAAGACTCACTGAAATGACAAAATTTGATTTTGACACCTTAAAATCACTTGTAAGAGCATGTTTTATCACTGGAGGAAGGATGTAAAGATTGACACTAACACTAAGATCCTATAATGGAGGAGAGTATAAATCCAAGGAGATTATAACATTCTGTAAGGAATCAAGGAGTAATAGGGAGATGATAGTCCCATATAATCCCAAACAAAATGGAGTTGCAAAACGAAAGAACCTAACCATTGAAGAAAGTGTAAATGCGATGTTAAGAACCTCACCATTGAAGAAAGTGTAAATGCGACGTTACATTATCAAGATCTACCAAAATTTTTGTGGGGAGAAGCCATGAAGACTGCAGTATATATTGAAAATTGAAGTTGCCACAGGTCACTAGACAACAAGACTCCTGAAGAAGTAGTCACTGGGAAGAAACATGCTATAGATCATCTCTAAATCTTTGGGTGTCCCGTATATATTCATATACCAAAGGATAAAAGGAAGAAGTTAGATCCTTCATACACGAGAGGAATATTTGTTAGCTATAACAACTCCTCTAAGGCTTATATAATATACATAAAGGAAGGACACCATATAGAAGTAATTCGAGATGTCATATTTGACGAAAGTGTCGCATTCAAGAAATTTAAGGAACTTCCCATAGACTTTGATGATGAAGAACATCCAGTATTTGAAGAAGAAGTTAATAGGGAAGAAGAAGAATCTCATCATGCAGATGAGGTTCCCAGTGAACCCATTCAACCTGTGGTCCTCCCTGAATCAAGGAAGATACCAAATTGGTTGAAGTATAGATTACTTGATGCAGAAGGTCATGGGGCAACAGAGGATTCATTTAGAGAAAGCAAGAAACCCAAAATATATTTATATGGGTATGTTGCATACATGACAAAGCTAATAGAAGCAGAACCATCCACTTTTGAAGAATTTTTCAACCATAAGGAATGGAAGGATGCCATGAATGAAGTATAAATATATAATGAAGAATGGATAGGCCCCATGAAAAATTTTTGGTAACTTCCAAGTGGATCTACAAGATCAAACATGCAATAGATGGAAGCATAGAGAAGTATAAGGCAAGATTTGTGGCTAGGGACTTCTCCCAACAAGAAGGCATCGAATATGAAGAGACATTTGCTCCGACAACAAGGTATACCACAATTCGTTCATTGGTCTCTCTAACGGCATCGATGGGATGGAACGTCCATCAAATGGATGTTAATACTGCGTTTTTTAATGGCACAATTGATGAGGAAGTATATATAGAGAAACCCTTGGGATTTGAAGTCAAAGACAGAAAGGCATATGTTTGCAGATTAAAGAAAGCATTATACGACCTTAGGAAAGCACCAAGGGCATGGTATGCTAGAATGGATGCATATCTTCAAATAATAAGCCTCACAAAAAGTTTTCTAATTCAAACCCTTATATCAAGGTTGTAGATGTAGAACCTGTAATCATTCTTCTGTATGTAGATTATCCTCTCTTGATAGGTGTAGAAGGTCAAATTGAAGAATGTAAGAAGCAACTAGCAGTAGAATTTGACATGAAGGATCTAGGGTTGATGCATTATTATTTGGGACTAGAAATTTGGTAAGGACGTGATGAATTTTTCTTGGGTCAAGGAAAGTATGTGATCAAGATGTTGAAGAGGTTTGACAATATGGACTGCAAACCTATGACCACCCTGATGATCACAAACTTGAAGAGACTGAGAAGTTTTGAATCGAGCCCTGTGGATCCTTCCAAGTATAGACAATTGGTTGGCTCATTGATGTACTTGGTGAATGCTCGACCTGATATATGTTTTGAAGTAAACATTCTTAGTCAATTCCAAGTGGAGCCAAAGTATGATCATTGGATAGAAGCAAAACATATACTGGGATATATGCAAGGAATTATCTAACACTGCCTAAAATATGATAGGAGGAATGATGTCCACTTGATTGTATATACAGATTCCAACTGGGGAGGTGGTGAGTAGGATGGAAGAAGAACTACAGAAGGATGTTTCAGCTTGGGATCCTCCATGATCTCATGGATGAGCATAAAGCAAGACACAGTTGCTTTGAGTAGTATTAAGGCTGAGTATGTTGCAGCCTGTTAGGCAGAGAAGCAGTCTGGTTCAGGAACCTGTTATCCGACCTATTCAAAGGACCGATAGACTTGTTGTACTGTTAAACAACCCCCATTTTAATATATTATAAATTTCCTAAGGAATTTATTATATTAAAATAGGGACCCTTTAGTTTTAAAAAAAATCCCTTTGATTTTATTTCTTAAAAAAAAATAAAAAATAGAAAATCAACATAAAAAATTGTTAATAAAATTCTATTATCAAAGTTTAATACTTAGGCTTTTTAATTAAAACCCAAGTATTAAACCTTGATTATCCAAAAAACCAATTTTCAAATAGCCCCCAAGACCAAAACTATACTTAGGCTTTAAAAACCTTAATTATTAAACAAATACAAGTTATTTAAATTGAATCAGAGTTTTCAAATTCCCGAAAGGCCAAAATATTTAAAAACTCTAACTCATCACTTCCCCACATTACAAAAAACCATAAGGAAAAGACCCCACAGAAAAACTAATGCATTTCTAAAATACCCCGTGTCCATCGCAATCGCATAATCCACTATCATATATGTCCATGCCCCATTACCTTTTCTGATTTGCGATTTGCAATCAGCCCCGGACTTGATGGGAAAATCAACTGTAATTTATAAAATCCCACATCTGCAGGCCATTGCAAATTTCATTAGGCCAAGCACTCTACCCCTTCCCGATCGTGATATGTGATATAAGCAAAACCTCCATGATTATAAAACGCATTTAAATTAATATCGCATCAACGCAATCACAAAGTTCCAAGAGTCATACCTCATTTGAATTATGATTGAGATATCCTTCCTCATGCCGATTGTGATATGACGTCATCAGTAATGTCATCCTCCATGTCACCATTCCACATAGATCTGCCACGTCATAGTGATGTCACCATCACGTCATCCCTTATATCACCCTGCATATCACAAATCGCAAGTCTTTCGGCCACCTATTAAAGTCTTCCGCTCCTTAACACCAACTGCAATATAAAAGCCTGACTTTCCTTGATTTAATAAATGGCTTAGATTTGCCCGAATCAACGGTAGAGAAGACTTCGGACCCCCCTGCACTCATTTTTAGTTTCTCAAAGGAGGGGGGTGTCTGAAAAGTGGTTTTTCGTCCAAGCTATTGAGCCTCAAAATTACTCTTTCCTTAGCAACTCTTTTCATTCTTTTTCTTTGTTTTTCCATGAGAAAGATGTATTCTCTTTTCCATTGGAAAAATCATAATCTTTCATTAACTTAGAAAAATTACATATTGTAAATGCGATATGCATATGCTGTATCTATCTAGCCCCAGAGGGCTCAATCAAAAATTTTGAAGATTCTGCAAAATAACTATATACTATCTAGAACACCACGCAGGATGTTCATAAATTGGAGCCTTGTATTAAGTCTGTACATATGCCACGCAGGGCCATACATAAATATCCTATATAATATATACATAATTCCCAAAGAAAAACATTTGTTCAAAACTTTCTAAAAAATAACCAGATCATGGGCTCTCTGCCCTACAATAATGTATATGTATGTATGGGTGGTGATAGTAGTGGTATTCATTTGTCCCTCGCTATTCCAGGATCATCCACCCTCCTCTGGGGAGTACTGTGGCCTCCTTGGATAGCTCGTCAATATGCTGTTATGTTCCTTGTAAATATGATTGCAAGTGATATTATTAAATTGAGCCTTGTAAATGTTTATTTCATCCAAAATATTTCTGAGTGTGTGTATGTGACAAGCAGTAATATTATTGAATCAATTAATAATGATCTTCAAGTCTCCAAAAATATTTATGCTCATGCAATTATGCCCCAATGAGATATGCAAGAGATGACAAAGGGTGATGAGTTCTGCGAAATTGTTTGTTCCAGCCCCTAATCCCATCTTAACTTTGAAGTACTGATGTTCACTAATGTATAAGATGAATCCACCACCACATCCTTGCTGCTGTGCTGCACCATAAAAATACGCCCAAGGGGTATTTTTATCAATGTGTGGGGGAGTATGTGGCCTGTGGGCTCAGGGTTGTGGAGGCTTAGGTATCTCATTAAATGTCGATACTATACATGTCGTAGTGTGATGCCAACACACAGGTTTGTTGTCAAATATAGAACGATTTCGAGCCAGCCAGAGATGCCAGCTGATAATCAAAGGGAGACTTTGAAGTTTTGACCCTTTATGCCGATTGTACCAACCTTCCCATGCTTTGCTTATTAAGTCATCACCTTCCTAGAACCCAATGAAGTGTATTGTAGAGGAAATATTTTGCCAAAGATCAATCAAGGCTAAGCATTTCAGAAATAGATGTAAAGTCGATTCCGATCATCTTTTGCATAATGTACACCAATTTGGCCCATGGAAGGATCGATGCATAAGATCATCGCCTGTGGGAACTTTGTCTTTTAGAATAAACCAAAAAAATAGTCTGGTCCGAGGAGGCGCAGTAAGTTTCCAAATAGACTTCCACCAGAAGGTAATCAAATCCAATATCCTGTGGGAGATTACAGCTAAATAACCAGACTTAAGTGAGTATATACCATTGTCTGCATGACACCAAATGAGTTTATCCGGGCCCTCTTTTATCCCGATATGAGATTCAGATAGAGCAGAAATATAATCATGCCATTCTTGGTGCCAACATTATGGTAAATCGAGTTGTAAGGCAGATTTCCATCTTTGAGCAAAAATGGTGGAATTATGAGGATCTGCAATGTTTGCAAGTACCTTAAGCTCGTGTGAATGGAGATGTTGTATGAGATCTCTAGACAGCTGATATCTTCCTCCCCCTCCAATCCATGGATCTAAACCAATGCGAGCCATAGATCCATTGTTGATTCTCCAGGCCAGATTATCCCTGATGAGCGGGAGAGAGTGAAGGAGTGCCTTCCAGATAGATGAGATACCAGATTTAGGCCAACTAGGCAAAAAAATCCAATCCATAATTTTCTGAGGCCAAATATACTTGTGATATGTGATGGCAGTCCAAAGATTTTGTCCGATCAACGAAGTCCATCCCATTTTTGCAGCAAGTGCTTGTGCGAAAAAAGAAAGATCTTTTAGGCCCCAGCCTCCCCATTTTTTGGGCAACGCTATCTTGCTCCAGCCAACCCATGCAAAGATCCATTTGTCCTAGTTCCCATTCCAAAGATATCTATTGCAGATTTGTTGCAAACAAGCCAAGATGCTCCTAGGAATCTGTTGTGGCCAGCAACAACCCCCCCTTTTTCATTTAAATGTTTGTCCAAAATACTAAATGAAGGGGGACCCTTGGTTTAATTTTGTGAAAAATCAAGTTTTCCTTTCTTCAAAATAAGGTTACCATCGTAAGCTTAGAGAGGTATTTCGAATATTTTTTAACCTAAGTCTACGATGAGGTAAAGGTCTTTAAAAAATTGCATTACAAAAAGGATAGGAAATGCCTTCATTCCCTTATAATATTGGTATGCGCAAGACCTCCATGTTAAGCCTAACGTTGCATCGCAGTAAAGTAATGCTCATAAGAAAAAACCTCAAGATCTGTCGATCTGCGATAACACTGATCGCAAGATCGCATATCGCAGAAATAAACTGGCAATACTTGACAAACATCAAACTTCTGCGACCTGCGATGTTGCGATCGCCGTGATAGTGCAATCTGCGATCTTGCGATTCGCAATTAGCGCGACTTGCGATGGCACGATCTTCAATGTAACGTAAGCAAATCATGAATCATTTAATCATGAATCTTTCAGGCGCGCCATTCAAAGAAAAGCCACTTACCATAATCTGACCCCAGATCATGCGCTTTTAATGATAGTAAATGGATTAGTTGTGAGTTATTAAATGAGATGAAGACGCGTGCTTTCGTAAAGAATTATTTCACGTAAAGTGGCATATTTGATATATCTGTTGCATTTAAAACTCTCCCATCACCTTTCTCAATCAGTCATTTCCACTTCGCTCGTAACCTGTAGGAACGAAGAGTTAAGAAGATTCAAAGCCAAACGCAGGAGAAAATGGGAAAGAAACATAAATCCCAAGGCTCCGAGACGAAGGAAAAGACAAAGGAGATGGCGCCTTTGTATACAGACATTGCATGCAACAGGGACGCAGGAATTTCGACATTGGAAGGCATGTATAGGCTACTGGAGGAAGAAAACCCTAAAGTAATGAAGGTTGATAGCGCTGCGGGCTCACAAAACTCTTCTGAGGCATCCTTAGAAGAGTTGGCATGTTCATTTCTTCACCGAATAGTAGCTAGACCCAAAATTTTACCGTATACAGATATGATCAGGTGGATACTTGACAATGCGGAGTTACAAGGGAAACAATTCAAGGTTCAGGGACATGGGCTCATAGGATAATTCACCGCGCAAGACTTAAAGCTTATGTATCGTCTTCCTGAGCCTCAGACGACCTACAATGCACAATTTGTGAAGAAGTTTGCAGCAGAGAACCCAAACCTAGCAGAGACCACTAAAGAATGGACCAGAAGAGAGGAGCCACTAAAAAGGGACAAAAACGATATGTACAACACTGGTTCCCTCACCTCTCCGTATTGTTTTGTTGCGGCCATGATTTACAGGCTATTTGGGATGCCAGACATAAATAAATTTTTGTCTGAATGGTTACCACTCATAGACGCTGCCACAAACGCCGATATTGTGGATTGGGCCAAGATATTTTCTGATAATCTATACACTGCTGTTATGAATTACCGATCTAAAAGATCCTTGTCTCAGAGGGTCTATCCTCCTTTTTATCTATCTGCTTATATTATGGATTCTATTTGCTATGTATCTAAATTCCCCACTATGGGTTGAAATGGACTACCCAGGACCCGTCACCTATTCATGTTTATCATAAAGTATTATGGGATTCCCAGTTTGCCCCTCACTTCTATCATATTTGCTACGGGCTTACCTTACCCCTATATACCTTACCCCTATATAGGATGATGTATGGTGAAGAACCCCCGAGGTGCTCACCTGAAGTGCAAATAGACATCATCCCCATCGCAAGATGGTTCGGGGAAGAATGGTTCACTTATATTAGAGTGTTTGGGAGCACTGTGCCTCCACATGTCCTACCTCTATATGTCCCTGACAAACTTTTGGCCCGGGAAATTGCCTATCAGACCTGCTCAGAAGGCGGCCTGACCAAAGAGCTAAAAGACAAGAAGAAGGCCATATGGCCTCAGTTCCCTGTAGCTTGTGGGGCCTTCTCATTGTTCGATGTAGGACACGCTTTTGCCGAAGTGGAGAATGTGACATCTCTACAGCTATTTAAATTCCCCGCTCAGCCTTTTGACCTTAATAATGTTGCCCATGATTTCACTACAAGTGTCAGAATAAAAGTATTTGTCAGAAAGAAAGATTTGTTTGATGATTTGTTTCAAGGTAAAATCTAAGTCTAGGAAGTTTTGCGAGAAGCTCGGTCGAGGTTGTCCCCAGATGACCTCCAAAGATTTATGTTATACAGAGAAAGAAGGCTAGCCAGTGTTCCCCTAGAAAAGCTGTGACTGCCCACTAGAGAGCCGACTCCCAGCGTCAGCCTCAGTGGAAACTCTAGTACTTCCAAATCCAAATCTGACGTTGCCTAAGGAACGCCTGAACATTCTAAAAAGTCTGGAAGCGACCAAGGAAAAAGCGAAGAAACAACTAAAGATACAGCTTAGTCAAGTGCAATGTCGCAACAGTAAGTTATCGCCTCCCCACCAAGAAATGTCCCACCTCCCGTCATCAAAACGCCACTTGTCACAACAGAGCTAGACAAAGAATGGGAAAACTTCAACAAGCTAATCAGCCTTGAAGGGAAAACCCCAAGAACACCCATAGACAATGCACAGGTAACACAAGAAATGGTTTCGACCATAGTCAGCAGTGTCACAGAAATGGAGCACAGTCATATCGCTCCACCTTCTGAGCTTCTACTTAGTGTAGAGGAAATTCCCCCACTGGATGTATTCTATAGTGCCCAACATAAAGTAGTTGTGAGGAGACAAAGAAAGAAGAGAAAGCTGGAGAATACACTGTCACAGGACGCTGAACATTTAGACGTCTTATGGAAAGACCCTAACAACAACCAGACAGAAAATCTCACGAAGTTATCTCAGATCGCAGGAGCATATGCTTTTGCGACTATCGACAAGGCATCGGAAGTTCAGCAACTGTTGAGGGAACAAGAAAACCAAATATAGCTACTACAACAACAGCTACAACAAGCCAACGCTAGTATTGAAGCGTCCAAACAACTCAAGAAGTTACAAGAAGACTTTCAGTAGATGCAGATAAGCTATCAAAGAAGCCTAGACGAAAAAGGAAAACAGTTGCAAGCTTTACAAGAAATACATAAGGACGAGCCTAAGCTTTCCGAATTTGTTTCAGAATCTACTGGCTTAAATGAGCAACTTCTGCAGCAACAGGAAGAGTTGGGATGTAAGATATCGCAGTGGAGTCACTATTGCGAGCTGAGCGATAAACTCACCAATCAAGTGGCAGACTTGCGAAGTGACTATGACCAGATTGATAGACGAGTGACAGAATACTTAGCTTGGCAGGATGGAGAGGAGAGGAAGAGAGAAAATGCACCCAGAATAAACGAGAGTCATAAAGAATTGCTCTTCAACAAATGGGATGATCAAATCAGGCAGGCAGAAGAGGCAGCGGAGACAGTGGCAACACAGGCAAGCGTTCTTATCGACTGTGTAAATGAGAATTTACACAAAGCCAACTTAATCACAGAAAGCACCCCGGGGTACCTACCAAATAAGTCAAGACTGGAGGCAGAATGGAAGCAGAAGGCGCAGGAAAAGGGAAAAGCGATCCAGGCATTGAACAGGTTGAATTGGGAGTGTTACTGGG
>APFE031069861.1:0-10009 GCA_000404065.3 Pinus taeda
ATCAAATTTAGATATTTGAATAAAATCACCAAATCAAATCAGATTTTGTTTATAAAATCAACACGTATCCAAATTAGGACACAAAGATGGAGGAAGTCAGTGAATAGAGACTTATAAGAAGGAAGGGGCGGTTGGAGGAAGGGGGGTCGAAAGGAGGAAAATTTGTAACACAGAGTTTTTCAACAGAAAAGACTGAGCCTTGTTTGTTTTGAAGTTTTTGGACATGGGGGGAACAGAGTGCAGCAATTGAGAAGCATTCTGGACTGAGTACCTAGGTTGTACTTAGTTTGGCTGGGAGGTTATGGTATTTTGGTAACGGGAGCGAGAGATGGAGCAATTCTGAAGCCTCTTCATCGGCAGGAAACCACGTAGGTACTTCTCATCAAATCAATCAATTTGATATATGCAATTTTGTTAAATTTCAGAGCATGTTCATAAAATTTTTATATCTTGTTCAGAGTAAAAAGCTGTTTAAATTATTTTCAGTCTTTACAAAAGGTGTGTTGGGATTGATACACTCAGATATTTGCGACCTTAGTCCACCAAAGCTCTTAGTGGAAGTGAATATTTCGTCACTTTTATTGATGACCATTCCAGGAAGACCTGGATCTATTTTCTAAAGACCAAAGATAAGGTTTTTGATCGGTTTAGAGAGTTCAAGGCACTCATAGAGAACGCAACAGGGAAAAAGATCAAGGTGTTGCGTTCAAATAACAGTGGAGAATACATTGATAAAGACTTCACAAGTTTTTGTGCGCAAGAGAGCATCAAAAGAGAATGGACAACTCCATACAACCCTCAGCAGAACAGAGTAGCAGAGCGGAAGAACAAAACAATAGTTGGGGCTGCAAAGGCTATGTTATAAGACCAGGATTTGCCTAGATTTCTATGGGCTAAGGCATGTAACACAGTGGCGTACATTCAAAACAGAACACCTCATAGAGCATTGGGGAAGAAAACGCCAGAAAGAGTCTTCACAAGGAATAAGCCTGAAGTAAGTCATTTGAGGATCTTTCGGAGCGTGACTTACTATCACATCCCAAATAAAAAATGAAGTAAGTTAGATCAAACTGCAGAGAAGGGGTTCCTCGTAGGATATAGCGAGACCTCAAAGGCATACAGGGTCTCAATTTCTAGCAGTAGGAATATTGTAGTAAGTCAAGATACAAAGTGTAATGACCCATTTCGGTTCTTAAACAAAAGGGTATTAGCATGTATACGATGTATGCATATGATAGCTACATATGCATACTATGCATATCTTGCACTAGTATACTTATTGAATAATTATTCAAATAACTAAATTATTTAAGAAGGGAAGCCTAAAAAATTGACACTCCCAAAAGACATTAAATATTTCATGATTATAAAGTTACTAAGTAAAATGAATACTTTCAATCCCCTTAATGTAAATATGTACAAATATTTATTTTTAAATATTCATTTTATATATATCTAGAAATTGACAATTATTCAATTATTCTAAAAATTAAAAATTAAAGTTATGTATTAAGACTCATTTGCTAAATGTTATAATTCTAATAAAATAAATTAAAATTTAAAACTCATCCTCCACTTTATATTAGTGTATAATGCCTTGAGACAACACGTAACAGATGACTAATGAAGTAAATTGGATAAGGGCGATGGAAGAAGGCAGCAACTGCCTGAAGATAAGCATTTATCCGTGCACAAAAGAATGGGGGGGGTGATTGGACAAAGGAGGAAAATTACAAAGAAGAGGAAATTCCATGCCACTGATAGAAAGAAGTCTGAGCTCAGTTGTTCTTGAAATTTTGGGCACGGTGGACCAGAGTACCTCGAATTCGAAGTACTTTGGAGCTGGGTACTGAAGGTGTGTCCAGTTTGGCAGGGTGGTTTTGGTCGTTTTGGTAATGTAGCGGGAGCAAGATTACCAACAGGGAAAATTTTCAGCCATAGAACGCCAGAGCAACTGTCATAAACACTATCAGATAGAATTCCAAGTAATTATTATCAAATGAATAATTAGATTTCGAATTCTCTGTTTAATCTGAATAACAATTTTTGTTAAATTATGTTAATAAAAATTAGGGCTTCTTTAAGTAGTAGTGCCATTAACTTTTCTAAACTGAGTATCTTACACAAAGTTCATGGAAGATAGAGATTACAGAAAATCTCGAGAGATACTTGCAGGAGATCAATCAACAGAAGTTTCGTTAGTCCAGTAGCAAGGACAACAAGTTGGACAAGCAGGAGGACATTCACAAGGATCAAGTACAGTAACTAGTACCAGCATATGTGAAAATTCAGGAAACTCTGAATCACTACTACAACAACTGATTATATTTCTCCTACTAAATCAAGTTTTTTATAGTATTATACGGTAAACATCGAAATAAATACAACTGCAGCCTTCACAACTTAAATAATATGTGGAAACAAGAACTAAGAAAGAAAGAACTAGCACACACAAGTGACACCATTGTTTTTGGACAAATGTCCCCAGAAAAACCCAATGCGGGAAAAATCATGCAACAGCTGAGGGTTTGTATTATTATGCTGTAGTTTCTGAATACAATCTTTGGATGCCGTACTGGCTATCCAATACAGAGAATTTGACTAGAAGAGAAATTAGTGAGAAATACCTCACGCTATCACTAGAGACCCGACATTGATCTAGCCACTGAATGGATAGCCCCAAGCTGCCTCTGCGTAGCCACTGCACTACTCTACATCATAGCTAATAGGGAATGTGTCACTCCCTCTGGCTGATCGATCTACTGGCTGGATGCTCGATCCTTTGGCTCTCCAGTCTCACACCCCGGTCACTAGCTCTGGATCTTATCTGATCCTCAACAAATTTTCGGGTCTCCTCACAGGCTCTGCGTTGCCTCAGCGTGACTCTACGCCGCCCATCATGCTCTACGCTGCCTCTTCTGGATCTCTCTCTGCCTCCTCTAAAATGTATCCCCGGATTAGGAAACTCTCCAACCAGAAAACTATCCCTGCCCCTCACTGCAAGAAATCTCCTCAATCACCTCTCCGGCAACTGCTGTGCTGCTCTCTTGAGAAAATTGATCTCTAATCTCTCACTCGATGTCACTTCCAAATGCCCATCAAGCCTCTTCTTGTAATCCTCTCAGATCAATCAACGGCCCAGATTAGATTCTAATCAATGGCTTAGATCATTTTGGCTTGATGCTCGTCTTCTTCTAGAAGTTTCACCCCCATTTTAATTAATACCCTTTAATTATTTTAATTTCCTAAGTTCAGACTTAGGCATCCTTTAAAAATAATTAATTATTTTAATAAAATTGTCTCCGGGTGGAATTTCCTAAAATGATTTAAGGGTATTCTGGAATACACATGTCCTAGCCTCCCTGTAAAATTTGAGGCTTAGAGCACATCTAATGCTACCAAAAATCAACAGCATCTCCTTAGGAGTAGGAGATCGAGGAAGTCCTCAACAAACAGAGCAGTAGGAATAGGAGGAGGAATTGACTGAACCTCCCACCACCAGTGGTAGATCCAGTAGGGAAGTGCGTCAGACCTTGAGAGACGTAGAGGAGTTTGTCGAAGCTCCCAGGATAGACAAGAGACAGTGCACGCAACCTGATAGATATCAAGCCTTGCTAGCTGAGGTTGCAGAAACTTCCAATTTTCAAACTGCCGCATAGCATCAGGTGTGGGTGGATGCCATGGTAGAAGAATACAACTCTATCATGACAAATGATGTTTGGGAGGTAGTGCCTCGTCTAGAAGACAAATCAGTTGTAGGTTCCAGATAAATCTACAAGATCAAGTATGCTGCAAATGGCAGTGTGGAGAAGTACAAGGCTAGATTCATGGCAAAACGGTATGCACAAAAAGAAAGAATAGACTATGAGGTGACCTTCGCCCCAGTTACCAAATATACCTCTATCAGATCCGTCATATCCCTAGTAACACAGATCGGGTGGGAAATTCACTAGATGGACGTCAAAACAACATTCTTGATAGAAGAAGAGGTGTACATAAAGCAGCCTGAAGGCTTCGAAACTCATGAGAAGCACACTCATCTACGCAGATTAAAGAAAGCCCTATATGGGCTCAAGTATGCACCCAGGGCATGGTAGGGTTGGATTGACAATTACATGCAGCAGTTGGGATTCATCAAGAGTGATGCAGATCCCAATCTCTATTATCTGATGGTGGAGAATGAGCCTCTTATTCTGGTTGTATATGTAGATGATATGCTTTTGACAGGATCATCGAGGCTCATAAAGGACTGCAAAAGGAATCTTGCAGCAGAATTCGTCATGAAGGATATGGGGTTGATGCACTATTTTCTAGGATTGGAAGTATGGCAGAAGAATGGAGAGATCTTCCTTGGGCAAAGGAGATATGTGAAAAATCCTAGATCTAACAATCTTTGGAATCCTATTGCAATCAACTGAATCTACCTCACCTAGATCGTAAATTACATTACGAACTTATTTAAGATTTATTCTTGAAACGTTGAAGTAAATTACTCAAGAAGCCTACACCAAATTAAATATGATTCTGAAACATAGAAACTGAGAAAGGAAAATAGAAACACATAGGACACCGTTATTTTTGGACAATAGTCCTCGGAAAAAACCAACGCAGGAAAATCGGTGCAGCAGATCTGAGGGTTTTATTATTATGTAGGAGAAAATTTGAGTACAGTTCTAGGATGCTCAACTAGAAATTTGATATAGAGAGAATATTGGACAAAAGAATGGTGAAATGATCTCACATTGTCACTAGGAGAATCAGTGACTGATCCTGCTGAACTAGAGGCTCTGCGTCACCCTCTGCATGACCTCTGCGCAGAACTGTGTCACTCCCAACAGTTTTTGCATCCCCCCTACTGGGTATACACTGTCCCTCTTCCAGATCCTCTGCTGGCTGTGAAAATCGATCTTCTGCCTCCCGGACTCACACCCCAGCTTCCAGCAATTGAAACTTGACTTCCCTTAATTGGAAACAAGGACTGCGCGGCCTTTGCGTCAGCACTACGTGGACCAGCATCAACCTTCCTCTAGACGTCTTTCAAACCTCCTTTGCCTCATACTCTCTGGAAATTCCTTCTTCCGGATTCTCACTGCCTCTCTGCTGTAATAAATCTCCTCAATCGATTTTTCCTCCTAAGAACTTCTCACTTCGGAAAATCGATTTTCTTGATCTCTCGGTGTGTTTTCCAAATGACCCTCAAACCCCTTCTTATATCTTTCTATTGGACAACCAACGTCCTAGAATAAATCTTAATCCAAGGCTCAGATCGATTTGGCTTGATTCGTGTCTTTTTCTAGAAGTTTCACCCATGATTAGATTAATACCCATTAATATTTTAATTTTCCTAAGTTTAGACTTAGGAACCCCATTAAAAATATTATTTATTTTAATAAAATCACTTATGGGTGGAATTTCCCAAAACGCTTTCTCGTTTCTTTGGAATACATGTGTCCAAGCCTCCCTGCAAAATTTGAGGCTTAGAGCACATCCGATGCTGCCCCAAATCAACAAGATATGCTACAGAAATTCTGAAGAGATTCAGAATGCAGGTTTGCAGACCCATGGTAACACCAATGATTACCAACTGGAAAAAGATAGATGCATCACGGGGCAAATAAGTCGACCCAGCCTTCTACAGACAACTAATTGGATCACTCATGTATCTGATGAACACTAGACTAGACATTTGCTTTGCTGTCATTACCCTTAGTCAGTTCATGGTGGAAGCGAAAAGGGTACATTGGGCAGCAACTAGGAACATTCTCAGGTATGTGCGTGGAACAATCGGGCTCGAGTTGAAGTATAATCAAGGAGACGACATCAAATTGAGAGGATTCATAGATGCAAATTGGGCAAGTAGTTTAGTAGATAGGAAAAGTACCTCCAGGTACTGCTTCAGCGTTGGATTAGGGCTGCTCTCTTGACACAGTAGGAAGCAGAAGTCAGTAGCACTGAGCTCAGCAAAATCAGAATATATGACAGCCAACACGGCTACGTGCAAAGCTATATGGCTTAGGAAACTGCTAGTGAGTTTTTTCAGGCAGAAAATGGGAGCAACCATTGTTTACTATGATAATCAGAGTTGTATAAAACTCTCTAAGAATCCAGTATTTCATGATAGGTTGAAGCACATTGATATCAGATATCATTTAATCAGAGATTGTGTTCAACGTGGGGCAGTGTAGCTGCAGTATGTTCCCATAGGTGATCAAATAGCTGACATACTCACGAAAGCTCTAGGGATAGCTAAGTTCATCCAGTTCAGGGAACAAATGGGTATGGTGGAAAACCCGTTTCAGTAGCAGAAATAGATGGATTCTCAATTGCAGCAGCAACAGATGAGAGGGAGTTGCAGTGCAAATGCAGTGGTTGACAGCCGTACAATAGGGTTAGTAGCAACATAGATGCAGCGCATATCAGAGTTGCACAGTAGTTGATGGGCAGAGCAGCGATACATCAGTAACATGACAAGAGGTGGAGTAGGAACAGGGTGTTGCTTTAGTGGGTCACAGCACTAGAACACATTCTTCGTTAAGAGGGAGTGTTAGTTTTTGTAGCATCGGATGTGTTCTAGCCACGAAATTTGGGGGAGAGGCTAGAAAACATGTATTTTCCAAAACCAGAGATCGTTTTTGGAAATTCCACTTAGAGACGACTTAATTAAAATAATTAATCTTTTTTTAATGGTTCCTAAGTCTAAACTTAAGAAAATTGATTAATGAAAGGGTATTAATTAAGTCACGGTGAGAATCTTCTAGAAGAAGACATGGATCGAGTTCTAGTTAATCTTAGCCATAGATTATGTTTTAATCTTGGTCATTGATGTCTCAACGAGAGATTATAAGAAGAAACTCAATGGGGCTTGGTAAAATACACCAAAGCAGATACTCAGTTCCCTACGCAAATCGATTTTCTCAAAGGCTGAAGTTCAACAAAGAGAAAATAGTGTGAAAATTCCTTGAACCCGGGAATTCCTACTGCAACACTGATGATATTTCTCCTACTTATTAGATTTACATAAACAAGTTATTTGCAGTTTCCTATAGCAAACATCGAAATACATACACTATAGCCTACACCAATTAAATTATATTCTGAAACAAGAAACTGAACAATAGAGAAAGATACACACAAGTGACACAATTGTTTTTGGACAAATGTCCCCAGAAAAACCCAATGTGGGAAAATCGGTGCAGCAGCTCTAAGGGTTTTACTATTATGCATTATTAAAATCTGAATACATCTTTAGAAGCCTTCCCGATAATCTAGTTACAAAGAATAATCCTGTCAGAGAGATTTGTGAGATTACCTCACACTATCACTAGGAATCTTGGTTGATCCAGCCCCAAAAAGATTGCCCCCGACTTTTCTGGTTGCCTCTGTGCAGTGTCTGTGTCAGCCCAACGTCAAGGTCACTAGGGACAACATCAATCCTCTGGACACTCGATTTTCTCCCCAGGTGATTCAATTTCTGCCTCCCAGTCTCTCACCCCAGCTCCCGGCTTCTGAAACTCGAATTCCCTCTGCAAATTTCAGACTCCCTCTTGGCTTCTGCACTGCCTCTACATGGCTCTGCGTCAACCCCTCTGGCTCAACGCTACCACTATTGGATCTCCCTCTGCTTTCTCTGTTGAGTATCCTCCGACCGGGAAAGATTTCACTTCAGATACTATCCCAACCCCTCACTGCAAAAGCCCACTTCGAATTTCTCTTCCGACAGCTGCTCTGCTTTAGAAATTCGATCTTCTGAACTCGTGTCTTCCAAACACCCTCAAACCTCCTTAAATAATCTTCTCGTTAACATTCAATAGCCCAGATTAGAAGCTAATCAATGGCTAAGATCATCTCTTCTTGATCCTCGTCTTTTTCTAGAAGTTACACCCACAGTTAAATTAATACCCATTAATTATTTTAATTTCCTAAATTTAGGCTTAGGCTCCCATTAAAAATAATTAATTATTTTAATAAAATTGTCTCCTGGTGGAATTTCCCAAAACACTTTCTGGGTTCTTTGGAATATATGCGCCCAAGTCTCCCTACAAAATTTGAGACTTAGAGCACATCTGATGCAACTAGAAATCAACACTCCCTCTTAGCGAGGAATGTGCTCTAGCAATGTCTCCCACTGAAGCATCATATTGACTTCATAACATCGTCCTCTGCACTACTAATGTCTAACACGTTGTCCATCAACCACTGCGCAAATGACACATCTGTACTGTTGCTAACCCTGCCACTGTCAACACTGCATCCGTACCGCAACTCCCTCTGAATTTCTGCATCCATGTTGTTGCTGGCACTACCACTGCCAACTGCCCCTGCACTGCAAACTACTGCTTCTACTGCATCAGTAACAAAAAAACATCCCAAATTATTGAACAAGTGTTCAGCATAGATGCATCTTGATGCTAAAGATCTGACTGTTGCTAGTCCCATGCTATCCCTCTAAAGCCACTGCGTTGCTGCTGCTACTGCACTTTGCCTCCCTGCACTGCTGCAACTCTGCACTACATTTGCTCAAATTTGGTGTTCTAGCCACCGCATTTGTCGCTCCAACACTCCTCTGCATCATCTGACACTTAGTACATCCTGCTACTACTGATTTGGGCTCCTATAGCAAGGTATTGATCCGAGAGGTGGGCTCCTCAAGGATCTTGCCCATCTGTAGCTCTTTCAAACTACAGCTCCAAATCAGTCCACCTCCCTCCTAGAGGTATTTCGGCTGTCATGGAGAACTCCTCCTCCTCGATCTTTGCGGGTGCAACCTTCAGATCGTGCTTCTCATCTTTGTCCTTCTTCCTCAGAGGATCTTCGCAGGTGCAGCCTTCAGATCTTGCTTCTCATCTTTGTCCTTCTTCCTAAGAGGACATTATGTTGCGTAGTGACCCTTCTCACCACACTTGAAGCAATTTATCTTTGAAACATCCTTCTTCCACCTTCGTTGCTCCTGTTGCCCTTTCGATGCAAGGGCTACATTCTCAACCTCCTCTTTGGGCTTCAACCCACTGTTGTTGCTTCCGTCAAGTTTACACTTGACCAAGTCTCTCCTCAAGTCCTTTTGCTTGAGAGCTGCCCACATTTCATCCCAATACGGCAAAGTCGCCCTGCCCAAGATATTCTGGACAAATACTTGCCACTTATCTGAGACAGAATTGAGGGCCAGTCTAACCAACTCGGAATCTTGAGGCCTAGACCCCACAACTGATAACTCATCTCAGGTCTCCTAAAGCTTTGTGAGGAACGGATCAACGCGCTCCCCCTTCTGCATCTATGCAGATCTCAGTTTCTGCTCTAAGTACATCTTCCGCTTCTCGGAAGATCCCTGATACAACATAGACAACACATGCCACATCTCCTTAGGAGTCCCTCTGCTAGCAATGTGACAGACGACATGATGCTTCACTCCTTCGAGGATCATTCTCGTTGCCTTCGCCATTTATGCCCAGTACTTCTTCAATGGATCCTGACCTACAAGGACAACCACCACGTTGTCGACATATGTCTTAAGAGCATGCTCATCTAGAAGGAATGACATCCTTGTCTTCCAGATGACATAGTTGGATGTCCCATCCAATTTGTCTTGATCTCTCAAACCACTGGTTTCCATTTCTGCCACGAAAATTGTCGAACTGCTCCTCTCTGCTCTTAATGCTTCTGCTCAGGCAATAAGAGAATGGACTTCTTGGCAGGAAGCCTACTAAGGAAAAGTTACCTCACAGTGTTTCTCTTCTCTTCTAACGTCTTTCTGCCTAGCAAAACAACCTACATAAAAAGTGTGTCCCACCAACTCTTCCAAAAGTTGAGGCTTTAGCGCTGCTCCTTCTGCCACGACAAGATTTCGATCTAGAAGCTCTTCTCTCTGTCGACTCACTCAGAGAGAGACTACCTGAAAATTTAGCCCTCTGGCTAGGACTTCGCAAACCCCTCTAGGGATTCGAACTGCTGCCTCCTGCAACTTTTTCGACCTCCTTTTCTGCTCAGCGTTGGGTTCTTTGGCACTGTTCCTCTT
>APFE031069875.1:0-21577 GCA_000404065.3 Pinus taeda
AATATGAAACTCTCAAGATGCACAATGATGAAAGTATAGCTAGTTACTTCTTACATGTAGATGAGGTTGTTAATTGCATGAAGAATCTGGGTGAAGCGATAAAGGAAGTTACCTTAGTTGAAAAAGTTTTAAGATCCTTATCTCCTAAATTTGAATCAAAAGTATCTGCCATAGAAGAAAAGCAGGATCTACAGACTATTACTAGACACAGCTTCACGGAATCTTAACTGCCTTTGAGATGAGAAAAGGAGGTCCATCAAATATGAGAGAAACCGCATTTAAAGCTTCAAAAAAAGGAAAAGAAGAACTCAATGAATCAGGACATATTTTAGAAGAAGAAGAGAAGTAAACTTTGTCAAGAAGCTTCAACGGGGTTCCGGAAGATTCAGAGGTAAACTACCTTTCAAATGTTTTGCATGTGGTAGAGTCGGTCATTATGCTTCTTAATGTCCTGATAAAGATAAAAATGATAAAGGAAAGGAATCTACAAAATGGAATAAAAAACAAAGTGTAAGTAAAAAGAGCTACTATACTCATGAAGATAGTGATGGTTTATCAAATAGTGATGAAGATGAAAATAATAATGACTATAGACTTCTGATGGCTTATGAAGATGATGATTTCTTGGATGCTTTAGATCAAGATGACCTTTATGAAGAAATATCTAAACTCAAAATCTATTTAGAAGAAAAGAATATGATTATAGATACCTTGACATACCGACCTGCTGGAAGAGAAAAACACAATGAAAAACTAGAATGTGAAATTGTGGGTCTAAGAAAAGATCGTGAGAAAACAAAAGCTCCCATTCTTAGATTTGCTACTAAAGGATCAGAAACCTTAATTGAAATTACCAAAGTGCAGTGTTTTCCTCTGATAAAGGCAGGTCTTGGATATATTGAAGAAGCATCTCAATCACAGAAGTCGTCAACCTCCACTAAAAGCTATCTTGATGCAGCAAATAGCAATGGACAGTTTGTTAATCGTTAGCAAAGGCATAAAGCAGATCACCGGGTAAACTAGGCTCAATTTACTTCAAGAATGAACAGAAGCCACAAGCAACCTCAGGTAAATCGTACTCAGTTTGCTTCAAAGATGAATATCAATAGAAACTACCGTCACTAGGTCAGTAGATTCAATAATCGCAGGAACTTATTTAATGGTCAATGTTTCTCATGTCATAATTTTGGACATAAAGTTGCTCAATGTGTTGCATACAAAACCATCATGACTAGAGAAGCACGAAATCAAAGGAATGTGACAGGGATCAAGAAAAGTTCCTATAATAACTTTTCTCTTCTTGAAAATGAAATAGAATGCTCAATCTGTAATAACTTTGGCCATGAAGAATTTGAATGCAGGAGTAAATTTCGGAAAATATCTCAAAAGGAGTAAACTCCAATAAATCTAAAAATATGGAGAGAGAAAGAATCACAAACAGAAAGATGTGGTATAGGCTTGTATGCACAAGGACAAGAAAACCAATGGTACATCGACAGTGGATGCTCAAAACACATGACAGGTGACAAAGAAAAACTATACTCATATAATGCCTTAGAAAAGGAAAAGAGTGTCTCATTTGGAAACGACACTCTCGTTGTCATAAAAGGTAAAGGCTTTGTTTTCTTGAAAGAAAAAGTTAAAGCTGAGAATGTTATGTATGTTGATGGCTTAAAGCATAACCTCTTGAGTGTGAGTCAAATGTGTGATCAAGGAAATGAAGTAATGTTTCGATTAAATGGATGTGTTGTTCGTGAGCTTGATAAAAGAGAAACCATGATCAAAGGTACAAGAACTCCAAATGACCTATACATACTCAAGGGAGGACAACAACAGTTCTATCGAAGCAAAAATGATGAAAACTGGCTATGGCACAAAAGATTGGGACATCTAAGCTTTTCTAAAATAACAAAAGCATGTAGATTCCAGGTTGTTCATGATCTTCTAGATATCAACATTCCTGAAAATACTATATGCAAATCATGTCAATTTGGTAAGCAAACCAGATCTCACTTCATCGAAAAGGAAGGGTCAGCTAGTAAGCCTCTTGAAACTTGTTCATACTGATTTAATGTAGGATCCCATCAAGAAAAAGTACCTCGTGGAGAAGATACTTTATATTGTTCATGCTGATTTTTTCCAAAATGTGTTTGGATTAAGGTCCTTTCTAAATGCCATAAAGATGAAGCATTTGAAAATTTTCAAAGCATTTCAAAGCTTTGTTTGGAAATGAATCAGATCACAATTAATAAAATTCGGATCTGATCGAGGAGGGGAATTTACCTCGGATGAATTCTTTGACTTTTGTGAACAACATGGAATAAAAAGACAGTTCTTCACCGCAAGGACTCCTCAGAAAAATGGAGTGGTAGAAAGGATGAATAGAACTGTTCAACAAATGGCTCATGCTATGCTAGATGAATCTAGAATTCCTACAACCTTCTTGGGTGAAGCTGCATTTGTTGTCGTCACTATTCTCAACCAAGCAAATGTTCGAGTAAACAGCACTCAAACTCCACATGAAATTTGTTATGGTAAGACTCCTACTATAAAATACTTCAAAGTTTTTGGAAGCAAATGTTACATCAAAAGGACTGATGAAAAACTTGGTAAGTTTGAACCCAGAGCAGGTGAAGGTTTTCTTCTTGGCTATTCTTCCCGAAGTAAAGGATATAAATGTTATAATAAAAGACTTGGGAAAATTATTGAAAGTATTGATGTTGTGGTTGATGAAACATGCAAAAATCGAAAATAGATAAAAAACAAAGATTATGACAATGAAGAAGATGAGGATCAATTTCCCTCATCAAATCACACTAATTCTGAAGAAGAAACCAATGAAGCACCAAAAGAAGAGATAACGATAGAAGAAAACACTCCATCCAGGTATGTTTAAAAAACTCATCCAGAAACTCAAATTTTAGGGGAAAAAGGGGCAGGTGTGTAGACAAGAAGAACTATTATAGAAGCCTCAAGCTATCTAGCATTACTATCTTCCACCAAACCTCAAAATGTAAATGAAGCATTCAAAGATGAATGTTGGGTCAAGGCCACGAATGAAGAACTTGAGCCAATTGAAAAGAATAATACTTGGGAATTAGTTCCTAGACCTCATGATAAGAATATCACATGAACCAAATGGATATTCAAAAACAAGCTGAAAAAAATGGTAAAGTTATCGAAAACAAAGCCAGACTCGTTTGCAAAGGATATGCTCAACAAGAAGGTATAGATTTGAAGAAACTTTTGCACCTATTGCTAGACTTGAAGCCATAAGAATGTTTCTTTCTCTTTCTAGTTTTCAAAAATTCAAAGTATACCAAATGGATATAAAATCTGCCTTTCTTAATGGAGACTTAGAAGAAGAAGTCTATATTGAACAACCAGAAGGATTCATTCTTGGAAATGATGCAAAACTTGTATGCAAACTCAGAAAGGCTCTATGGTCTAAAACAGGCTCCAATGGCCTGGTATTACCATCTTGACAAATATCTCCACCAATAGGGTTTTTCAAAGGGGTCTGCTATGGTTCTATCAATTATCTACTCTATTTGATGATGTTTTTCACTCTGATGATAACATGTGGAAATATATTGGTCCTCATAAAGTTGTTGATAACTTGATGTATATCTGATTGGTGATGATGCTTTGATATCTCTTACTGACACATGCAATGATTAGATCTGACAGTGAACAGGTGAAACAGGTTCAGGGGGAGAACATAGTTGATGATATTTTGGAAACTAATGATGGACATACATAGGTTGCTAGTCTAGATGTTGTTGACAAATGTTTCTGATGGTGCAGATCATATGATAGTTGTTGATGACTATCATGGTCTTGTTTAAGATATTTGGTCTCTGTTATATATGTCATGTATATATTTTAATGTAACGGTCATGAAAAGACCTAATTTGTAACCCCACTATGCATGGGATGGATGATGTAATGTTTCTTGTTTTTGACATGTATAAACAATTGATATATCCCCACTTGGTTGGGTGGATGAGTCAAATTTGGTATATCCCCACTTGGTTGGGAAATGGATGTATGTATGAATCATTAGTGATAGAAAGGTCATTTGTGATGTATGTATAGAGTCATGTTCTTCCTTTAGAACATCTTTTTGCAGACTTTGCTTATGCTCAGGGGGAGCATGGACTCGATCATGGGAGCTCAATCAACACACTTCAGCATATCAGAGAATTCAGCGTGCACTCAGGGGGAGCATGACCCTTTGCCCTTGATGTCAATGTGGGAGTGTGACTTGGTGTTTGGTGTGGTTGTTGCCATCAAGTCCAAAGGGGAAGATTGTTGGCATTATGATGTATGTGTTGTACTTGATGGAAACCCACTTGTAGTAGAACAACTCACTTGTATATGGTAACTAGATGAATCTACAGAAGAGATATCAAACATGACAGAATGCATGACAGTAGTGTTTATAGATGTGATAAAACGCATGGTAACTTCAAGGAATCAGTTCAGAAGGCAACTCACTTAGATGAAAGATCACAGTATAGCAGGTAAACAACAAAGAATAATGGATCAATCTTCATAGAATGAAGAAAGAGAGGTATACGTAGGTTCACCATTGACCAAGTTGCGTACACACGTAAGTTCACCATTGATCAAGTTGTGTATACACACAGGTTCACTGTATACAAGTCGCGTATACGTACACACGCACTTTCACATAAGGAAAAGCATGTATACCTTGGAAAACTAAATTTTTGGTCCATCCATGGTATTTTGATCCATGGTATTGGTCCAAGGTATCTGGTCCGAGGTATTGACCCTAGGTATTTGGTCCAAGGTATTGGTCCTAAGTGGTTTTGGTCCATGGTATTGAGAAAGGCGTAAAACTATAAAAGGAGGAGAAGATCATTAGGCCAAGGTGTGCAAGTATTGAATATTTGATGAAGTGTGAAATCTAATATGCAAGTTATTGGCTTATGATGTTGTGCTTGATCTGAACCAAGGATGAACCTTAGCATTTGATGAAGGATAAGATCTAATGATGTATCAGGATCTTAAGGCTTGAAGTGAATTATCTTTATGTGGTTTGATCATGTATCTAAATAACTAGCGCATGTTGTAGTCTGTAAATATGATGATCTGGGTATGACTGAAGTCTGGAATAGATGTAATGTTTAAATCATCATTTACAGATCTATACGTAGGTTCACTTTAGAAAAGGAGAATAGACATGTTGGTTCTGCATATCAAAGAAGCGTATACATCATAAATCTGATTTGCAGATCTGTATGCTGGTTCGCTTTGAGGAAAGTGCATATGCATGTAGGTTCGACATATGGAAGTAGCGTATACCTTATAAAATATGTTTTCGTTGCTTCTGTTTGCTATTGTAATGTTCTGGGTTCTGACTTGGGTTTTGGTTACTGTATTCTGGTGACAGCATTCTGAATGATCAGATTGATGGGTTGTCAAAGTGATTGATTGATTCGGTTGTAGTTGGTTCAAAAGGAGATTGGTTGGTATAAGACTGCACTAGTACAAAAATTTTAAATAGAATTTTCTTATTATTAAAAGAAGACATAGACGACAATAACAGGTAGTTTTTACCCACATTGGATTTCCACGTTATATTTTGGTGTTCTTGTGTGTTGCTTATTTGTCTGATGCTTTATTATGCTTTTATTGCACTGTCTAATGAATTCCTGATATACCGATTCAAGTTCAATACATGAAAATTTGGATAAATCTAAAGATCTTTTCATATACGCTGGTTGCATTAAGTACAATTACGTATACACGCTAGTTCACTCAGTTGAAGTAGCGTATACAAATCAATTTTTGAAAATTAAATTATTGATCCAATAATACTGATTCATCCCCCCTCTCAGTATTATTTCCAACAGAGGCTTACAGTCACTGGCTTACCTTGTCATGGGAGCGTTGAGAGCTCAGGTTAGTGAAAAAAAAAGTTAACTCAGGGGTTGGACACTTGGAGTGGTTGGTTATCCCTTGGGGATCTTGTAGCTCCTAAGGAAGGTCAATTTGTTTTTGGTTCGTTGATTCCACTTCCTTAATTGTACCTAGGAGGTTGAGTCATATCATAGTAACTCTTCATTAGATGTTTACCTCGGTAGACTGGTGAACTTGCGTAAAGTGGTAAGAGGGTGTTACAATTCTATTGTATCATCTAATTTGAATTAGTTCTAAATTCTCTTTAGGATTAAAAATCATTGGCGATCTGTTTGTGGGCAGTGTCCTTTGGTGTTTTATCTAAGGAACTTACCCTGTAAATTCCTACATAGTACCAGAGCTATTTGAGGGTCGCATCCGTTGGTGATCCAAATTTGAAGCCGATACAATAGCATCTGACTGTCATTTCCTAGATCTATTGTTTTTGACTGCTTTCAGGCTGAGAGGACTACTCTATTGTGTTAGGAGCATCTGTTTCAGTGAGAAACACCTTTCTTTTCACGCGAAAAGGTTTCCGGTAGCCCTAGCTACATTTTTAAGATCTGGAGGTATACAGTCTTTATATGCAGTTTTAGTTATTCATCTCTTTGTTTATTTCGGTTTATTTAGCTCTCTATGTTTTATTACTGGATCTATACCTTTCATTTCTGTGTATGCTCTTTTCCCCGCGACTTTGTGTGATCTGGGAAAATCAGAAATAGAAAGGAAGGATTTTTCTCATGTGTATGCTCTTTTCTGTCGTGTCTTAGTGTGGTCTCGGAAAATCAGAAACATTGAATAAAATATTTAATTTTCGATGAAAGCTAACTTCAAGGCATAAGGCTTGGTTTTTTTATGTATGTTCATGTTGGGTTGTCTGGTTTTTTGTTTTGTAGGCAAAAAGAGTTTTTCAAGTAAGCACGCACTCCAAAGCTTCAGTGACCTTATTCTTTTCCCAAAAAAAAAACCACCTTCTTTTCCAAAAATTACTAACCTTTTAAACGAGCTCACTTAGTTCAAAGTTACTTTATGAGAATAGAGGTCTTGGGTTCAAGTCTTTCTTTTTGTTCAATTACTTTTTCAAAAAACACATGTAACTTATGTTTTAAAGTTACTTTATGTAAAAGTGTTCTCATCCATTATAAAAAGTGAGTCACTTATAATTCTAAAGTCTCTTTGTCTTTTATTTAAATTACAATTTAGTGAGTAGCTCATAAGTACCATTGTAAAAGTGACTTTCACTTATTTATAAAAGTGGGTCACAAAAACGTTTTTAAAGTGAGCTACTTAGATTAAGTTTGTTAAGGGGGTATTTTTATTTTTTTAAATATAACATTATTGTTCATTTTTGCACATTCACGCACTTCATCGGGATTTTCAACAACTTTTCTTCAAAAAAACCATAACTTCTTCATCCAGAAGCCGTTTTCAGAGCCGTTTTTTTTAATTGGCCTAAATTTTTGAGATATTTCAATTGGAACACTTAGTTTCAACATCTACAACTTTAGTTTCTGTTAAAATAGGAAGTCCATGCCAAGTTATTCTTGACATCACTAACTACTTCTAATGGTGGTTCTACATTGTGGATTTACTTAGAAGTAAAGGTCTTTACAGAATAGCCTCATACCAAGAAACTAAACCTAAAGATGAAGATAAGGCAACCAAATGGGAAAATAAGAAAGATAAAGCATGGGCCCATATTGCAGATGAGAAACATAAAGCTTTAGAACCTAAGAGTGAAAAATGTAATTTTGTTGGATATTTTGAAGATGTAAAAGATATAGACTTATTCCACTTAAGTCCAAAAATGTTATCATTAGAAGAGATGTAAAGTTTTCTAAAAAAATATCGGTCTACGAGCCTAGTTCAACGGATGTGCCACCTCTCTCTATCCCTTCTACTTCTGAAAATATTTCTTCTTCAGATGATGACAGTGAGGATGACAATCCTCCCCCACCTTCCCAGGATCCTCCTTCAGCTCCTCAGCTTCCAAAATGGGTCTGTGCTATTCAGGATGCAGCAGGTGCTCTTACAGGTGATTCTATAGATCAGCGAAGTACACATTCTCAGTTCGATAGAGCCTCTTCTTTACTGGCTCAAGGTTCAGCGAATTATGATCCTGACACCTTTATAGAAGCTTTAGGCCATCCAAATTGGGACGCAACTATGAATGAAGAATATCGTCCATTCTTGGCAAATGATACATTGAATCTTGTTTCTCTTCCAAAGGGACGAAAACTTGTTAGATGCAAATGGGTTTACAGAACCAAGTATGGACCAAATGGAAAAGTTGATAAACATAAAGCTCATCTTGTTGCGAAGGGTTTTTCACAAGTTGAAGGCATTGAATATATTGAAACCTTCTCCCTTGTTGCCAAAATGAACTCTATCCGCCTTGTTCTTTCCCTTGCTGCCTCTTTCAAATGGGAAGTCCATCAGATGGATGTTAAATTTGCCTTTTTGCATGGGGACTTGCATGAATAAATCTATATGGAACAACCTCCTGGCTTTATACAAATAGACTCTAGCCTTGTATGTCAGCTTAAGAAATCCCTTTATGGTCTCAAGCAAGCCCCTAGGGCTTGGTACGCCAAAATGGATACCTTCATTTTAGGTATTGGCTTTTCTAGGTGTCATTTTGACAATACTGTCTACATCAAGAAAGTGGGTAAGTCTATTATCATTCTTGTTCTTTACGTTGATGATCTTATCCATACTGGTAGTGATCCCAACCTTATAAACCATGTGAATTCCAGCCTTAAAAAGCAATTTGAAATGACAGACTTAGGAAACTTATATTATTTTCTTGGTCTGCAAGTCTTGCAATCCAAGGAAGGTATTTCCCTTTCCCAGTCCAAGTATGTCTGTGATCTTCTATGCCACTTTCACATGGAAGACTATAAGATAACCCCTTCTCCCTTTCAGCCTGGAGCCAAACTTTCAATCACTTGTACTTCCCCTGAAGTTGATGCTACCTTATATCGTCAGCTTGTTGGAAAACTTTTTTATCTGACCCATACCTGTTCCGACCTTTCCCTTGTTGTTGGTGTTATTGCTCGATTTATGCAAAACCCACATGAAAGTCATTGGAAAACAGCTAAAAGAATACTTCGTTATGTTCAAGGTACAATTCAATTTGGGATTCATTACAGTGCAAAAGCATCTCCTCTATTGGTTGGTTTCACTGATTCTGATTGGGTTGTTGACCCTAATGATCGGAATTCTACTGCACGTTATGTCTTCACTCTTGGTTCTGGACCTATTACATGGGCTTGCAAGAAAAGAAGTGTCATTTCTCTTTCTTCAGTAGAAGCAGAGTATCGTGGCATTGTAGAAGCTAGTAAGGAAGCCCCATGGCTTTGTCAGATCCTATCAGTGTTTGGCTTTCAACAGCAACATCCGGCTACACTTTGGTGTGATAATCAAAGTGCCATTCAATTATGCAAAGATCCAATTCAACATCAGCGCAACAAACACATTGAACTACACATGCACTTCATTAGAAAGCTCATTCATGACCATGTCCTTGAAGTGCAATATTGTTCAACCAATGTCCAAGTTGCAGACATCTTTACAGATGTTCTCAAAGAGGTAAAGTTTACTAAACTTTGATATATGGTTGGAGTTCAGGAAGTTGTCACTAAGGGGGGATAGGTTCTAATGCCTCCTTCCTTCTCCTATTGTGTCATATTTGTACATCCTTCAATCCTATCCCAAGTTTTTCTTAAGGGGGGATGCTAGGATTTTCCAACACGTAGGAAATAGTTAAGTAACTTGGTCTAGTGTAGAGTTAGGTAAAGTGTGTTTCTTAACTATGTACATTTGTAAATTACAATCCAATGGTAACAATATGTTCTAGACGTGAAGTGATCCAACGATTCATTCTCTCCTCGGTATTACTAACACTTGATCCGTGGTTTAACACTCGATTGGTCCATGATCTCTATTTAAAGAGCATGGAGGGTCATTTGTAGGGTGACCATTCATGAGAGAAGCTTATGTAAATTTTATTTCTTTTATTAATAAATTTCCTGAAGTGGCAGCGTTGGCTCAAGTCGTGCACTGTTTCCCCCTTTAATGGTTTTAACCATGTCAATAATATTGGTGTATTGATCTGTGATATGTTTGTGAGCGGTGTCCTTTGGTGTTGTATCTGACGAACTTACCTTGTAAATTCCTATAGCCCAGAACAATGTCACATCCTTCTTTAGACAGGTTGTCTGCTACTATACATTGTTCTTTGTAGATGTGTGAACAGGAGATCCTTTTGAATGTATTACTTAGTAGCATGATTCTATACATCCAATTATTGAGTGTTAGTGCCATAAATCTTGAGTTCCCTTTTTTCCATTCAATGATCACCTTGGAATCTCCAAAAATATCGATTTCTTCTATAGAAAGCCACCTAGCATAAAATATAACTCCCCAGAGTGCCAATAGTTCGCTCTATTGTTAGTCCCTTCCCCATTGCACCAGCTAAATAGATAACAACTCTTGGGCTTCGAAACAATATACATCGCATTGCCACATACATTAAAGGACGAAGCACCATAAAAAAATCCACTGGATACCTATCCCAAATCTCTTTAATTTGACACATTCTTCTAGGTTGTTTCACCATCTTTGGCCCATTTCCATGTAGAATGGCGAGATCTTAAGACATAATTTCCTAATATCTAGCACTTCGTGGTCAAATATCAGGGCATTTCTTGCCCTCTGTGTACCGCATATACCCCATAAGGTATAAAAGGGTAATGTGTGATAAAATTTATATTATGAAAACCAAAGTTGAAGACATTACACCATATATGTCTGTTCCCAAAAAGCCTTTAGCTTCTGGGTTTGTAAAGTCTCGTTCCATATTGACACTTCACATGGACATTGAAGGAGAAGATGTACCACATCTTCTATCGCAAATCTATAGAAAGGGCATATACCCGACCTACGAAAACCCCTCTTCAAAAGATTCTCCCACCTCAGAATTCGATTGTGCACTGTGAACCAAACAAATCACTTTAATTTGAGAGGAATCATATAATACCAGGACTTTTGTAACCATATTTCCTTATGTTGCCTAACTCTGCTTAGAGATATGTGTGAATAGACATCTTTAGCAAATATCTTATCTTTATGAAACCGATCATCCCAAGACAAGAAATCCTCTTTATGAGATATAGAAATTCCTCCTAAACTTAATTCCAAAATGTACATATCCCATTATGAAGCAAGAGATCCACTAAGATCAATCTCTCATGAATCTAACCACATATTCGAAATCAAATTTGGGATACAATTGACATATATATCCTTCAGGAAAATAAAGTCACGGAGATAAAGAAAACTAATGAGAGGAACAAATAGTGAATGGTTGTTTGTCATACCTTTAATTGAAGCCAAACCAATCTCCACTAACGAGCCTTTTCCAATCTCCCATCGCAAATTTCCTAGAAACCAATTTTGATCTTCATCATGCTTCTCGAGATGAAAGACGTGTCCTTTCTTTCTTGTGCTCCTGGTCTGATCCAACGAATCAACTTTTAATTTTTAAAATATTTGGCTTTGATGATCTGCTGCCAAATACCTTTTCCACTGAAGGCCCTCCAAAGATTTTTTTATTAAGTAAAGCCATGTTGAAACTTTATGTATCTATTAAATCCTAACCACTCGCATCCACCTTTGGGTAATCACTTCTAATTTGACCAACTAAATTTTGTATTCCTTACCTGTCCAAAGGAATTTTGCTATGATGGAGTTAATTCTATTAATTATCTCTTTAAGCAAAGGAGGAATTACTTATCGATTTTCATTGTTTTAAAAAAAATTATAAAAAAAATCAATTAGTTGAAAATCAAACTACCGATATACGAGAGATCTAATGATAAAAAGTTCGAATTATAAAAGGAGATATCTACCTATCGATTTTCATTGTAAAAGATAGAATCAGTTAGTTGAAAATCAAACTACCGAGAGATCTGGTGATAAAAGTTGGAATTATGTGATGGATAATCCAAGAAGCGGGTCCTCACGTACTTTTATTCAAGGCATCTTGTTTAACTAAGAAAGATATATGTGTTTAATAAAAATCATATAGATCGTTATTAACGTTGTATTGAAATTAATATGAGAAGGTTTAGGTAGATGTGGTGGTTGTCTTACTGGGATGTTATTTCCTCCTCCACTAGGTTATCTCATTGGGACACTTAGGCATGTTATTACTGGGATGTTCTTTCCTCCTCCATTAGGTTATCTCATGGGGACACTTAGGCATGTCATAGTAAGGTTGAAAGGATATGGGTCCTAGAGTTTGGGATCCCGACACTGGTTTCTAGTGGTCTTGAGATGTTAGGTCCTAGGCTAAAATAAAAGTTTTTGATATTTGTGGCTTGCCATTGTTGCATATATATGGGGAGGTTGCTAGTTCCCCTTCAGCTATTTTTCATTGAACAAATAAATATAGTTTATCATCTTTACAATGTTTCTTTTAACTTTTAATTTAATATGAATGGGAGGGATCGCACATTGGGATCTATGAATTTAATGTTCTGCATTTCCATTCCATTTTTCAATTATTATTTTTTCCTTGCTTTTATGGAGGGATTATAGTTATTTATGATGAATCAAACAATGCTATATTTTTATTTTTATTTTAATTATGTGAAAACTTATTTTAACTTGGTCAAACCAATAGTAGGGACATCCATATTTTCTGCTATCCATTAACACAAGTTGACTCATCACTGTTATTCAAAGCAAACCATGCCACTTTAGATTACCCACTTGTAGTGTGTAAAGGAGGTAGTCTTTCACTCTGCGAGATGCCTTTGGGTTCTTGTTGTTACCATATTTCCTTATGTTTTTCACTCTACTAGATGTCTTTGGGTCTTAGGGTTGTTAACATGTTTCCTTATATCCAAAGAAGACTAGCTCTTACCTAAACAAAAATAGTTACAATTGTTAAGAAATTTACCCAAGAACACAAATTAATTACGGAGAATTACTGAGAGAAAAAAATATAAAAATAACCATCAGCAACCATAAACACATAAACACACATGTTTATCTGGGAAAACCCCAAATCTGGGGAAAAACCTGATCATAATGGAATTTCATTATCTTGGCCAATCCGGCCAAGTGAGCCTTCACCACTCACCTTCATGCCCTTGTATTACAATGAAGTCCTTCCAACCTTTTATAGGCTCCATTACATATAATACCATGCGCACAATACCATGGGTGCATAATACCATGTGCCCCAAAACCATCACTGTTTAACCTCCTTCGACTCTATCTCAAGTTTACCGAACAACAATGTTGACTCATTATTAATTCACTAAATTTTATATTTATATGAAAATGTTTTTTTCTTTTTTTAATTCATTTATTAAAACAATATTTTAGATATTAGTTTTTGGGATTCAATTGTGTTAAGTAAGTCTAAGTACTAATTTCTCATGATTTTTGAATAGTCCACTTAGCATTCATTGCATCCGGTAATGCTCACAAGGGTGAACAAGTGGGATTGAAACTAGTGAAGTGAATCACATAGCGTCAATCATCACTTCGGGTAATGCTCACAAGGGTGAACAAGTGGGATTGAAACTAGTGAAGTGAATCACATAGCGTCAATCATCACTTCGGGTAATGCTCACAAGGGTGAACAAGTGGGATTGAAACTAGTGAAGTGAATCACATAGCCTCAATCATCACTTTTGAGGCTTGCCCCCGGTAACAAGACTTCTGCGGAGGTCAGAGAGATCCCCTGTGGCTCAAGCCTGCTTAATGTGGAGTTTTCCCCACAATCAAACCCACTTAGCTTGCTTCCTCATTTGCAAAACCTTAACAAGTATTGTGCCTCATGAACCATTCAAGTAGAGTTCCCTTCACTCTTTTGAATTTAAGCATAGGGGTTTCGGCAATGCATTATAGGGGTTGTCAAAAAATATTTATTTATAAAAATTGAAAAACCTATTTGTCAATTATTATATGTTTTTGGAATTTTTGACAAGAATTTGGAAATTTAATTTTTGATTAAATTTTAATTTTTGTTATTTAAAAGTGCTTTAAAGTGTATAAATAAATGCAACAGTCTGAATAACTCTTTAACACTCACCTTGTAGAAAGTTCACAACTCAAAATTTATAATTTTATGAAATGATTTTATGAAATTTCTGCCTAAATCTTCTACCATGCTCTGGTATAAAAGCTCCAAAATGGACATTTCGTAGTATTTTTCATTTTTTTCTTTGAAAAACACTATCAATTGAATTAATTTTGGAGTTGTCTTTAATGCCATTTTTTAGACGACAAATGAAATCTTGATTTGTGCTATTTAAAACTAGTTTTTTGATTGTATATATGGATTCAGCACCCTGAAAAACCCCTAGGGCACTTCAATTGTTGAGAGACTACCTATCAAATTTGTGATTTCAATAAATTTTAAATGGATTTCATAGAAATTACAGTGGAAAACCCACTAGAAAAACTTCAAAAAAATCGCAGTAAAGATAACTCTATTAATTTTAGATAAAAATCTGACAAAGAGCAGAAAATAACTGCAAAAATATAAGAAAAGAATAATTTCATCACGTTACAGTACCAGGATCACAGTATTTGATAACACTGTCATCATTGTCATTAAAATCTGACTGCTCAAAATGTGATGATTTATGAGTACTCTCATCTTTTATAAACTGTTCTGGACTGCATTTAATGTAAGGAAGCAACCAATTTTGGACACATCCCTGTACATGTATTACATAATGAGTTTAATCGATATAACTTGTTGGTACCTCTGTGCATTCGCTGCAGAATTTCTGGTACAGATTATGGTGAATTAACCTGAAACACGTTAACCAATAAATCCTTGATTGCATAACGAATAAAACGTATCATTTAAAGCGTCTTAAATAAAGGTGTGTGTAGGAAGAAATGGATAGTCAGAGAAAAGTCAGGAAAGCCCTCGGTGCCGGCACGATTCGCTCGTTTCCAAAATTCACAATGCTTCAGGGAATAATATTAATATTTGGAGTTGTTTATAGTTTGATTTTTTTGGAAATTTCTAGGTGGATTTTTTAGAGTTATTTTTTCTAAAATTTAATAGAAATTTATTGAAATCACAATTTTGATAATCTTCTGCAATCTATGTGTTTCAGGGTTTTCCAGAGTGTTAAATCTATAAATACAGTAAAAAAACTAGTTTAATAACACAAATCAAGTTTTCACCTCAAATTTTTCCACAAGATTCTGGCAAAAGTCGCACTAAAAACAACTCCATAATATTCTTGTGGAAACGCTTACACTTACACGAGAAAAATTATCACAACACACAAAATACTGCAGTGGAGATATCCAAATTTATTATACTTGTCATGGCAAGATATAAAGTATTTAATTTTTTATTGATTTGCTATTAATTTCGTTTTTACTTAAAAAAAAATTAAAATTTATTCAAATTTAAATATAAAAAAATAAATTTATTATTTTTAAATAAAATTTAAATTCAGCAAAATTAACTTCAAAGATTAATTACTAAGATACAAGTGTGCTATAAATTTTGTTTTAAATTAATTACCACTATACAATCCTGTTACAAATTATGTTTCAAATTCAAAGATAAGAGAATTACATAATATAGAAGACAAAAAAGAAAAGTTTATTGGTCTCTCAGCAGCTGAAAACACGAAAAAGCTAACACGGTTGAAATCTGCGTGCCAGCTGGATTGGACACAAACACCCCGAATCAGATTAAGCATGTCATTACGTTGAGTTGCATTTTAAGAGGACGACCATCTAACTGTTGTACATACCTCTCTGCTTTGTTTTTTGTATTCCTTGCGTTGAAATAGGATAATGTCATATAACTAAACGTTACGTTAAAAATACACCTAAATTATAACTATTTTGAATGTTGTAGTTGTTTTATATTATTTAAATTCAAAAGTAAGATATGTATAAAGCTTAATACTTCAAAAAATAAAATTATAAATAATAATAATGTTTTATAAAAAAAATTATTTATATTATTTTTGTTTTATAAAAATATATATAATAATTAATTAATAAATATATTAATTTAATACTAATTAAATTTTAATAATTTAATTATAATTTAAAATATATTTAAATATAGAAATCTCAGTTTCATATTATTTTAATGATTTATTAAAAGATAAATTAGTTAGTATTTAATGTGAAATGGGAGGGTGGTATTCATTTCTTAACAAGTGAAAACTAAGGCTTGTTCATTATTAACTATTGACAACTATATCAATCTTTCAATTGTCAACATATCAGTTTTTCAATTGTCAAACATATCAGTTTTTCAATTGCTCACATAATCTCGTGATTATGATTCTCTAAGACTTTTTTATTAAGTTGTAAGTTGTTGTATTGTGCATATTTTATTATACACTTTTCTATTGCCACAACAATAGAGTGCTCACAAATATGGTCTTTGCTTATGTACAAAAGCATTAAACATTAATAATGTGTGTATATCAGTAGAGAATTCAAGCACTCATGGGCCAAAGTGGACCATTAGTCCAGTGAAAGTTCATGAATCAACGTAAAAGTCATGGGCAAATGAAGAACTATAAAAGAAATATTATTTTTTATTAATATATTAAACTTTTCAATCATCAAGTTGTTAAAATAAATAAATAAATATGAAAAAATGATGAGCATGTTGAACTATAATCACAATCCCAAATTTAAAAAAATAAATTGATAAGAAAATAAAAGTTGCAAGCACCATGTGTAAAGCATAACATAAATAGAAATGGACAATAACAATAAAATTCATTTATGAACTGCTTCATGGATGTGGGACCTAGTAATATAAAGGTTTAAGATAATAATAAATTGAGCACTATGTAAGCTTTTTATGTTAAGTAATTTAAATTTTATGAAAAAAACCAAAATTTGTATTTAAAAGAAAATTCATAAAATGGAGTATATTTATAAAGGGAAAATAGGTAACGATTTGCTATCAAAATCTTTAAACTTTACAAATTGCATAACTTGTTCCACAACCATTCATTAAAAAGAGCTCAAATTGAATGTAAAATTCTTTAACTGTATCAGTAAAAGCTTTACATGGTGGATAGATATTGTCCCTTTCCGAAGTCAAATTAATATCAAGGTGGAATTTGATCATGAAACTTTCATTCAATACTTATTTTGGTCGTTTTATTTTTTTACTGACCATGACTTATCTCTCTTTTTTTTCCTAATCTCTTGTTTTCCAATTTTACCTCTTTTTCTTCCAGTTTTGGTTTCACATTTCTACATGCATTTAAGCTTCCATTTTGTCAAATCTTTATAATTTTTAACTTTAATTTAGCTATATTTAAACTAGATAGCAGACATTGCTACTATATTTGAAGCCCACATAGGACATAAATATCCAATGGATGCCAGGTAAATCCATCTCGATTTATTTCAACTTCACATTTACCATGCTAAGAGGATCAAATTTATCTTATTTTTACTTTGGATTTACCATGCTATGATAATTTTTTTTTTTTGTGAAGTGAGGTTTAGTATTACTCAGTTTCTAGAATTTTGGGGGTTGGAATCAATTTACAGGTAGTCCCATCCATGTTCAACCAAACAGAAATACATAAATACATAACTTTTCATATATCTTCTTAGGAATGTGTTTCTCTTTATCACACATGTATCTATAAGCAAAGATCAAACTCACAAGCTCTCATATAATCCCCAATACAAAGATTCAACATAGTTGTGCACCCAAGCTAGCATAAAGGGCATAGCGGTGCACTCCAATACAATACCTGCACTCTGACACAATACCAAACCACATAGGAAACATAGAATACCCAAATAGACTCAAAGTCAATGCTTTACTAATACAAAACAAGGAACATGCATGGGAGTGAGATAAGCAAATAAACATCATACATTACAATACCCCAATCGCATAATTGTCCGACCAACCCAAGAATTCACCATAGATGGTACCAATGGTTGCCACAACATAAAAAAAATTGCCCCATGAACCAAACACCCATACATATACCAAGACAAGCCATAATTCCAGCAAACTCAAAAAAATTCCAGACAGGCATGCGCTTGTGCTAAGATGAGTAAGAAAACACAACCAGAGTTCCATACCTTCCAAAAATATAAAGAAGCCCAAAAGCATGGTTCGGTGACTATAACAAAATTGTCACACTTATCATTTTTCGAGGAAGATATCATTGCAAGGACTCTTGCACTAGTGTAGGTTTTAACCCCGTACATAAATTACCAGCATATGAATTCTAAAACAAAAAATAAACAATGGCAAGAAAATAAAACATAACACAGAAATACACAAAGATTTTCCCCTGGATCTCAAAACTGGGACTACCAGATTGATTTTCATTATGTTCCTTTCAGTGTTACAAATATATTTATATATATATTATAATACTATATATATATATATAGATGTTGAAGCATCCATAAACCCTAATCCATTAACTCTAGATTAGAACATAACCGTAGTTCCCTTAATTGGATCTACAAAATACCATGAATAGTAAACTATAATGCCCAAAACCATGTGCAAAATCCATGCACAAAACCATCGGTAGGCCCGCCCACCTAATGTAGGCTCTAAAAAAAAATTCACAGGGCACTGCCACAAACCCTATACAAGGGGGCTACCGCCCCCCTGCATACATGTCGGCAACGCCTGACGCAACGTACAGGGGGTCCTACTGCCCCCACCATGATCCCCCGCACGTGGGGTAGTTGTGGAAAAATATAACACAACCCAACAACTAGAACTCGGAGGATCCACCAAATCACCATTATCAAAATCATAGGCAATGTGTCCTTCCACGTGCGCTAGGCGAGAATAAATCCTATTTAGATAGAAACATTGGTTATGAAGCATCATTTTAATGTCTTCCAAAGTGACAAAGACAAATTACCTCTCTACTTACTCGTCATCCAAGACCAAATCCAAGAGGGTATTCATCCGCCAATGTAAAGCCACCAAATTTAAGTATTGTTTGTTCCTACCCCTAGTGTGCCCAAGGTCACAAACCCATGCCAACATGTCCTCCACGATCTCAGAGTCCGAATAGGATTGTCTTTCAATCCCTTCTCATGTCTTCAACTTTTGGATTTCCTTCCTAGTCTTTGATGGAACCACATTAAAATAGGTGGCAATCAAGTCATGTACAAAGAGGCGCACTCGTCGCTAGCCCTGAGGAGGGTTGCCATCTCCTCCCTGATGACATCTCATTCTCAACTTCAATAGGATGGATGAAGCCCCAAGGTCACACCTTGGACAACTATTATAGAATCATCTTCTTGCAAAATAACAAGAACATAAATCAAACCCAACAATGATAGGACCAGGACGCCACCCTACAATATCATCTCCATAACTAAGAATAAAAGCTTCAGACTCAAGACATAAACGCTATCAAGAGAAACTAAAGGCTCAACCACCTCAATGAAAGGGCCAAACTTAGATAGAAACCGAACAATAAGCACCTGCCACCTACATCATGCGAAAGAAGCCCCTAAACACCCATCCTCGAAGTCGTTTCATCTTTACCACACAACAAGCACACCAATGCCCTAAAAATTCAAATTAGACAAAGAACAAATTCCTAGAGTTTAAACAATAGCCAAGACTCAATAACAAGAGGCACAAGCAAAAAAAATTCCACCCCACCTCCGAAACACCACTAGAGACTTATAATCAAAACCTGGTGACACAGACTCATAAGTCTCAGAACTAGACTTGACACTGGTAGGAAACAAGACAAAAAAGAAAACTAAACAATACAAAGAGACAACCAAATATACCTTGAAGGGAATAGCAATTGAGAAAGACACCAATCAGCCAACCTTTGAAGCTCCCAAAAATGAAGACTAGATTGAAATACTTTGGAAACTTGTTGAAAGTTTTTGTCACCTTCGCAATCCAGCACCTTCACCCCTTGTTGCATCGATTCCAAGCTTGAACTTAAACACCAGGGTCTTCACTATAGCTCAACTAGAAAGAAAAACGTGCAACAAGAGGTCGAGGTCCAACCCTTTCCTCTAGACGAACCCTCAATAATGGGAGCAACTCCCTAAATACCATTGTAATAAATAATGACTATCAATTGTGAGCATTGTACGTTGATGCATGCGAAATCAAGTTGCACCCTCATTTAGTTTATTACCCATCACAACTAAGGGGGTGGTAGGCATCACCCCCAAGGACCCTGCCTCCCTCGCATTAACACCCCCATCAGGGGGAGAATAAAATTTCTTTCACTCTAAAAGAAGTTTGCATTTCAAGAGATTTGATCCCTCTGAGTGCTTGGTAGAGCCAGAGTTAAGATGGATCTACACTGGTTTAATAATTAATTAAAATTAAATTAATTAATTTGTGGTTTATTTTATATTTTATTATTATTATATTCTCCTTTATTTTATTTAATTTGACCTAGTAAAAATATTTACATAACATAACATAACAACATCTCTTCAATACTAGGAACTAGAGATCACCTCAGGCACAACAATTATTAAACAAAGTATAAACATTAAATAAAGGCAAATATAAGGTTTTGGATTCCAATTCGCCACGACATATGCAAAAAAGTATAAACATTAAATAGAGGCATATATAAGGTTTTGAATTCCAATTGGCCATGACATATGCAATTTAGTTAGGGATGGTCAAAAGTTGAATATATCCCCACAATGTGAAATTTGCTCTCAAACACTTTGAAATAAAAAGTTTCCCCCAAAAAATATATGTATACCATTCTGAGTCGAGGGGCTCATTTTACAACCCACTATGAGGGGATGTGTAAGTTTGTCATTTTACAACCCACTATGAGGGGATATGTAAGTTTGTCCACACGATTGGTCGGTGGAATTGACACTTGACCCTTAAAGAAAATGAAGTAAAACAAAAAGTGTGTAAAATGTGTAAACCTTATACTTTTAAAAAATATTCAACATTGGATTTAAATGAACTAATTGAAGATCTATATTAACTAATTTATTTGGATATCAACTTCATATATATCTATATATAGAAAAAAAGGTGGAAATAAAATATTTTAATGTTGTATATAAACAAATATCAATGTGGGTTATCAATAAAATATTTCGGAACATTAATATGAATATACTAAAAAATATATAATAATAAAAACCATGTAAATTTGTGTAGATAAAATGTCTAGATGACAGTGTAGGTAAAATTTTTGAATGCCAATAATGTAAATATTATATATTAAAAAAAAAAATAGTGTATACAAATAAAAAAAAATAAGTTTTTATAGTTACAACTTTTATTTGGTCCTATATATACTCTACAAAACTAAAATTTAAACTATAATTGACACACCAAGAGATTTGATTCCTCTTGACTCAAAACTAGAATTTAAACAATAATTTACACACTAAGAGATTCAATTCATCTCGACTCATGTTAGATCATTTCTTAAGATGGATCTATGAGAGTAATTCTAATGCATCATCAATTTTTAAGTAGTTCTAATACCCTTAGACGATAATTTAGGTATCACCAGCCTAGATCCATTTTAATTCTGGATAGTGTTGAGAGGGATCAAATCTCTTAATAGATCCATAATTAAAATAGCTTTAGGTTGGTTTAATTATT
>APFE031069877.1:0-42126 GCA_000404065.3 Pinus taeda
GGTTATGGTGTAGATCTGGATCTGAATGAAGAAGGAACCTGAGCGCAAGGAGAAGGATAAGTTCTATTGATGGGTCAAAATCTTAAGGCTGGAATAGTGGTATCTCTATATGATTTTGATCTGTGATATGGGGCGCATGCTTGATCTATAAATCTGATAATCTGGGTTAACTAATATCTGAATGTTTGAAAGAATGAATTTATAGATCTGCATGCAGGTTTCTGAATAGTGAAGTAGAGTACATCTCTTGATTTATGTTCTAGCTGCTTTTGTTTATTGCTACAGTGTTCTGGGTTCAGAAGTGGGGTGTGATTACTGTTATTATGATCTAGGTACAGTCATCAGAGAAGTGTTTGTTTTGATTGGTGAAAAGGTGATTGGTTGATGCAGAAATTTTTGATGTTTGATTGATGTTATTGTGGATCCACTCTGAAAATTTATGAAACGTGGTCCCTAGAAGAAAGAGAATGTAGTAGCCTTCTGTAGGTCAGCACCTACGTACTAGTATCTTAGCTAGTACAAGAGCAAAGGGGGTTGTAGCTCCCTTCCAGGAGAAGCTGGAAAATGAGAGAGGGTTGTAGCTCTCTGTAGGTTGCAGCCTGTGTACTGGCAAAGGACTGCACCAGTACAAAATCATTGTAAAAAGAAGTTTCTTTGAAAGAAGATAGAGACATATTGCAGCAGGTGGTTTTCACCCACATTGGATTTCCACCTTATATCATAGTGTTCATGTATGCTTCTTGTGTGTGATGATCTGTTATGTTTTACTGCACCTGCTTACTGTACATATGGTTAATGAAGTTCTGATGCACTAACTAAAGATCAACATTTAATGGATTAACTGAATCATAAGTATTTTGGATATACACTAGTTGCATTAGACACAATTGTGTATACACGTGGGTTCCCTTAAATGAAGTAGCATATATGTATCTAAGTATGGAAATGAAAAAGTTTTATTTATTTAATAATACTGATTCACCCCCCCTCTCAGTATTATTTCCAACAGAGATAAACAATAAGAAATGATCAACGCTCTTGCTGCCATCATACAACTAAATTACAAGAGCCCTCTATTTTGTTAAGCCGCATCAAACACCAATGGCCCCGATGGTCGCCGAGTCCAATCCATCGATCGCTATGCCCGGCGGATTGAGTTGAAGCAATTGCGATTTGAGCGCCAGTCTGTTAGGGCAGCCAACGTTGTTGTTGCTGGCGATGGCGGTGGGTTTGTCTAGAACAGTCCTGCTTCGGCTTCTGATTATAAATTGCTGGAGGAGGATGGGTATGGAGCAAGTGCCACCATGTACAAGGCCGTTTTCTTGCCTATGAACGAGGTCGTGGTCATTAAGTGCTTGGATCTGGATAGATGCATCAATAATATGGATGATATTCATTGTGAGGCTCCCTTCAAAACTACTACTACTCCATAGTGGGGAAAGGCTTCTCAAACCTCAACATGACGGATATATGGTGCACACCAATCAATCACCATATATGTGTAGGGCCCTTCGTTTTAAACTTCAACATGGCTGCCACCTGTGATCCACTTCTACTCCTTAATGGTGCGCAATAAGAGATAGTTTGTCCTGTGTGTGGAGGGCTATGGATTGCAAACGAAAACTTCTTGACCTTACCATCAACCAATCTACTTACGACTTTGACTACTTCAGAGAGCAGCGATCCCTAGATCTGCAATGCGGGTGCGGTTTGGCCATTATTTTGTTGCCATTGTTTGTGAATCTTGATTTGTGGTCTCTATCATTCTTTGCGACCAGCTATATGGTTCCTCACTAACACAATTGTTATATGGCTGCTGAATTGATGTGATGAACCCTCACAAGCACTCTCGGCCTTCTCGAGGTAGAACTCATCGTTTGACATGATTAAAAACATCAAAGCGCACCTACAAAGATGTCGAAGTTTTTTGCCCTCTAAAATTTACGCAGGAAATGTCGAGTTAACGAGTATATCGACTTGAAGAAGAACTGTCCCAACTCCAAATTTTTAATTCCGGGCAAGAATCCCTGCCAATTTCCAGTTTTGAACCTCGCCTTGATTCAAGAAAACAACTCGGCTCTGATACCACATGAAGAAAACTAACGTACTAATAATAAAACACACATAGAATAAATAGCAGAAATATACAAAAACTAGACATGGTGGAAAAGGCCTCAGCCTTACAGCATGCCTCACATTCTCATTATTAATCAATCCAATGTACAAAGAATGATAATAGTACAAATAAATACATGAGGAAGTTGGTCTCAAGATAGTACGTCTATCTTGGACACTATGGTTGAGAAAATATCTCAACAACACACTAATCTAGGAGCCTAACTAGTTGGAGAGAATCTCTCAACCAACTAAACCTAAAATGACTCCTAACCATGAGCAACAAACTCAATCTAGAAAGGGAGGAATTAAATCCTAACATTCATGGTTTTAATTAATTTAATTATTTGGACTTAGAATTGTTTTTAATGTGAGAGTGAGGCTAACAAATGAGGATCCCCAAAGATGAAGAATACTCCCTTCATAGTGATGGTCTAGTACAATTTTGGGGAATGATATATGTGCCACCGTATGAAGATATACTCCAGTTAATCTTGAATGAAGCATATCACGCAGTATACATGGCAAACCCAGGTGTTAAGAAGATGACTGCAGACATGAAACCACTCTTCTTTTGGAAAGGGATGAAGAAGGGCATTGTACACTTTGTAGAAAAATGCTTAGAGTGTTAGTGAGTAAAATTTGAGCACAAACATCGAGCATGGTTATTGTAACCCATTGAGATACTAGAATATAAATGGGAAGTGATATGAATGGACTTCATTGTGGGACTACCAATGACCTCAAAAAGGCATGATGTTATATGTGTAGTGGTGGACACTTTAACCAAGAGCGCCCATTTCATACCAGTTAAGACTACATATAAGGCACCGGAGATAGCCAAAGTTTTTATTGATTAGATTGTGAGAATGCATGGAGTGCCTAGGAAGATAATATTATATAGGGGAGCAGTGTTTACAGGATGGTTTTGGACCAATTTCCAAGAAGCCTTGGGAACCCAGTTAAACTTTAGCACTGCTTATCACCCTGAGATAAATGGTCAGACAGAGAGGACTAATCAAATCCTTTAGGAAATGCTACGGATGTATGTGATGGACCAACAAAAGAGATGGGAGAATTTTTTACCCCTAGTGGAATTTGCTTACAATAAGAGTTATTAGAGTTCTATCAAGATGGCACCATTTGAGTTCTTATACAGAATACCTTGAAAAACACCTCTCGGTTGAGACTGACTAGAGGACCAAGTACTAATAGGACCAAAAGTGATGCAAGAGATGGAGGAACAAATGACTATGATTATGGGGAGGCTAAAAGAAGCACAAGATCGAAAAAAAATCTATGTTGATGTTCATCAGATAAACCAAAGTTATGAAGTGGGAGATAGGGTGTTCCTAAGAGTAAGGCCCCAAAAGAGCTCTATAAGATTTGGAAAGGGAGAAAAATTATCCCCATGGTTTGTGGGACCCTTTGAAATATTAGAAAGAAAAGTTTTGATGGCATATAGGCTTGTATTACCCCCATTTCTAGCACGTATGCATGACGTGTTTCATGTTTCTATTTTACGTCATTATATTTCAGATCCTTCTCATGTTATTGACTTAGGCCATTTGCAAGTTTTAGACGAGGGAACAACGATGGTCAAACCAATTCGTATATTGGACCAACGAACTTTGCAACTTAGATGACAATTATTGGACTATTTGAAGGTCGAGTGGGACAATTATAGTCCCAGCTCAACCACTTGGGAGGACACTGAGGAGATGCGTCACCGTTTTCCTTACCTGTTCCAAGGAATTTGAGATAAAGTCTATTATTAAGAGAGGATAATTAGTTAGGGGACCAAATCTGAGACTTATCAATTAACTTTAGTAATGAACACAGATTAAGGAGTAGAAAACGGGGATCAAGAGACAACTAGAAGAAGAAATAAGAAGTCTTGTTGAGGTGAGGAAAAATAGTATTTTTAAATTAAAATTTAAGTAAATAATTTTGGAGATCCTTGGTGAGAGAGTGACACATGGGTGGGTCAATAATCAAACTTTTTGATTAACAAAAATAATTAATTATGCATAAATTTCCAAGTGTCACCTATGAAGACTCTTATAAAAGAAGGGGCAAGCCATGGGAGAAAGGACTTTGTTTACCCCATTGTTAGATGGATGAGACTATGTCAGTGACTATGAGCTATAGTTGAGTTTGGTGAGGTAGAGGACTTTAGAGAGGGGACTCTTGAGCCAAGGAGTTCTCACCTCTATCAGCTGGAACATTTCCTCCATTGTACAGCCCCATTGCATCTTGGGGTCTACGGGGAAGGAGAGTACCCAAGGAGTAGGTTGGGAGGTCAACCGGTGGGTCACTATATTCAGATTAAGCACATCAACATTGACACTTGAAGGCAAACGACAACAAGGGAGTGCAAGTAGCGACAAGTCAATATTGAATCTCGTCTCCTGATGAAAGGTACCTATGTTATTTATAATGTTCTTTTATATGACTTCATTGTGCCTATAGTTAAGAGCATGTAAGAAAGATGAGATTTGTTATGAAGTGAAATTCATGGATGTTTTATATAAGTGCTTAATGTTTTTGAGTTCCCAATGCTATATGCTTATGGTTGTATTCCTATTTTACTGTATTATTCCTTAAAAAAACACATATGTTTAGTCCCTAAAAATACATCAAAAATAATTCAATGATAAAGGAAAATAAGTAATAAAAAGAGGAACATAAAAAACTAAAAGCTAGAAAAAATTATCCAACATATTATAATTAAAATGAAGGGTAAGGGGAAATAAATTAAGCTTATTAATAATAATTATATAATTTTATTATTATTTATTATTATTATTATTATTAATAAAAAGGAAAAGAGGAATAATGACATGGAAGGGCATGGTAAGGATGGAAAAAATACAATGATAATTGGAACAAATAAAAAATTCATAAAATAAAGGGACCAAACAAATCTCCTAACAGCAAAAGGAATATGACTAAGAAAGAAAGAGAAGGGAAATGAAAATTGACAAAAAGAAAGGGAACCAATGAAGATAGGAGAGAGAAGAGATGAAACCTAGGAATAAAGGGAAGCGATCCAACAACTGCTTATCATCTATCCATAATCCCTATTTAACATCTTAGACCTTTTTTCAATTTCAATGGCCTCTCTAAACTTTCTAAACTTACAGTGATGGAAATGATCAATCCTAGCAATTACCTAGGAATCCTCTATAGACATGTGGTGCTTTGTCTTCTCAGCATGCTTAGCCAAAGATGAGATGTGAGTCCTACAATTTTTTATGTTAGTTGCATGCTCATGAATCCTTTGACTAGTGAAATGACCAGTTTCTCCAATGTAGGGTATTCCACAGGAACATGGGACCAAATACACATCTTTCATGTTTTAAGGTTCCATTGACAAATGTCAGGGAGCTACGAATCATGTTAAAGGGTCTAAAGGTGGAAAAAACATCATGCTTCCTAAGAATCAGAGTGATCTTGTCAGTAATCCCTTGAATAAAGGGAAGTTGAACGCTAGAAACCAATTCTCCACATTCTTTCTTTATCTTTAAACCGTTTCTCGCCTTTAAAAAATCCTTCATACCTTGGGATCTGTTAAAGTCATTCTTCTCAAAGACATTAAGGATATGGGTTTTATCACCCTCCAGGTGACTCTCATCATTAAATCATAAAGGATGGGTAGCTAATGTGTTTAGAAATCACAACTTTGGGTTGGATAGTGATGGGAGTCAACATGAAGATATTGTTCAGTGATCATTTTCTTACGAAAAATTTGGTGAGAGAAAGAACCATCAACTTTCTTAGAGACAACAACATCAAGGAAGGGTATTCTATTCTCAACCTTAGTCTCCATGGTCAATTTGATGGATCTTGATTAACTGTTAAGACGTTGAAGAAACAAATATAACTTATCATGACCATGAGGCCGTAAGATGAAGTTATCATCAACAAACCTTTTCCAAAGCTTTGGGCGAGACTAAGCTAAGGAAAAATCCCTATATTAAAAATCTTCCATGAACAATTTAGCTACGATATGAGAGAGAGGAGAACCCATGGCAATGTCACATGTTTATTCATAGAATTATCCTTTGAACCTAAAAAACGTAGAGGTCAAACAAACTTCAACAAGCTTGGTTGTATTAGGACTAGTGATAGGATTGATAACCTCAACAACCTCATTAATAGGGATATTGGTGTAAATATATACTACTTCAAAACTCACCATAATATCATTAGGCTCAAATTTTATATCCCTTAACTCATTGACAAAATAAGAGGAGTCTTTAACAAAATAATTCATGCTACCAACAAGGGGCTTGAGCTTCTAGGCCAAATATTTAGCTAGAATATAAGTAGGCCAACCTATTGTATTGGAAATGACTCTAATGGGAGCCCCCTCCTTGTGAATCTTGGGGAGCCCATAGATCCTTAGAGTGAGAGGGCTACTCTAAATAAGTTTGTGGCTTATGGATCTTTCAGAGATTAGATTTAACAGCCAAGGAAATCACTTTCAAAACTTTTTTTAGGGGGGTCTTGTTAGGATTTTTGAAGCTACCTCCATTACATAAGTGATCGATCATTTTTCTTTGGTAGTCTTATCAATATAAAATAACAACCACCCCACCCTTGTCATATTTGAGAATGACAATGTCTGGATTATTGTTCAAATATTTAAGAGCTTCAAATTCCAACTTGCTAATATTGCTCTTAGGATGTTTATCCTTCCAAAGAATCATAGCACAATCTTGCCTAATGATGTTTTTGACGAGATCAATGAAGCCCTTAATGCCTCCTCAAATGTCAATCTACACATAGGATAAAAACTCGGGCACTGAAATCCTCTCTTGGAAATATTTTCCCAGGTGACGATTCAATTATGTAACACTAACCAAGTGAAGCATTTCAATTTTCTTAGAACCTCCCATCTCCAAATGCGAGCCAACCAATTTTTTCTATGATCGAGCCAATATTGTTTGGTGATATATGCGTATACCTATTTGGTAGTGATGTTACCACCATGGGATCGACCACCCCATATGAGCATGTTATCCTTACTAGACAGAGCAATCCCAACTTGACATAGTTTAGTTCAATAGTTTTCCTAATCAATGACATGCACAGGAGGGAGAACCAACTCGTCTGCATTTGGCCATTTAGTATATTGAAAGACTAGGCTTTATGGGCAGCCAATTTCTGCTAAGGTGAAGAGCTCACACCCATTAAGAAGCTGAATAATGGGGAAAGAGATGATATGATCCCCCGCTAGTCCAATCATAACATCTAAACTAATGAATATTTTGTTACCACTACCAACCACCCAAATAAGTTTGCCACACATCCAAGGTTTTGATTTCATCAGGCTATGCCATATGAATGAGGTATTGCTCTTTAAAATATTAGCTAATGCTCGATAACATAAAATGGATCCCACTACAAAATTTGACCCCCTGGTTCAATCAGCCCTCTAGATCCAAACCAATACAAGAGTCTTGATTGCTTCAAGACCAACCTACTAGGAATCTAATCACCTTTATGACAACACTGTGAATCTAGGAAGCAATGTATGATGATCCCATAATATATCCTCTAGGAAATCTCTAACAGGGGAAATATGTACTTGTCCTATATGGATCTTGACATTTAGTTGCTCCAATAAAATATTCTATAAACCAACCAGTGTTATCTTCCACATTCAAGAATATTGACGGAACTAACACTGGGAGGGTTCCCCAAGACTATCAAACTCAATCTAGGATAATATTCCACATATAGGTCTTACTTGTACACATCCCAGTATCCATAAATGAACCAAATTAAAGTTCCTAGTTGGTGACCAACCATAGAAATTGCATTATCTTATTTCATAGTACCAACTTACTTATTTTGCCAACAGTCCCCATTCCAAACCAATATGCCATATCGGTTGGGAGACCAGGGATCGACTCCAAACACCCCTCTAATTAGAAGTAACAAAGAATAGATGTTACCCTTAAAGTGCATATGGTACATTCTCTACTTCTTTGTTCCAATAATGTATAAACAATATCCTAAGAAAAATCATAGCAGGGCAATATTAATCTTAAGTGTAATTGTTAACAAACCCCACTTGTAGTGACATTCATTAGACCTTGAATAAAATCAAGCATAGCTTGCACAACACCAACAACATCTACACCATCATAAACTACAATTTATCCAGCAACAACCATAGCTCCATGCTATTTTACCTCCCTCATACCTTTTGTCCTCTAGGCCAACCCCTTCCAACTTATTTCCACCCACCTACTTAGTGAGCCACCTTATAAGTGAATTGTTATTAATCTCGTCATGTATCTTTTGCACTTTTGTTATTATGTATTTGTGGTAGTAACTTGCATCTATTCCAATGACATTGCCATTATATATTGTACCATGTCCATTTACAACCATGGAACCATCCAACATTCACCAATAGAAGCTTAAGCTTCGGGTATTATGAACTTACTACTATGCGTGTTCCATGGCATGGGAATGAATATTATAAATTGACATGGATACCTTGTACGATTTTTTATGAATATTAAATATTACGTAACAAAACAATTGTAGAAAACTTCGGCTCACTAGCACTTTTAAATTGATTCTCTTGACATTTTTTTATAATATGTAGTAACTTTGGCTTGAGCACTATAAACTTGTGCACTTTGAATAAACTTAACACTAGTTCTTAGCTCTAATAATATACATTTACAAACCTATACCTTGAGGCTTCTCATTCAACTCATACGCCAATATCCTCCCTTGCTCTCACCTTTTGCATGAGCTATGGCTTGCAAGAGTCCAACACCACTATACTACCCTAATGTTTTAGCATCAAACTTATACCACAATACTTCCCTAAGGTTTTAGCATCAAAATTACATGCAAATCCCACCATTGATAAGTAGTATTGCACACGGTAGCAAGAACATCAATGCCCATGCACTGACCATCGTAGCAGAAGTTCCTCTAAGTTTAATGTGGTTGCTTAGTAATTTTTCTTTTTTTACTGCGTTTTGAATGTCCGCAATGATGAGGGAAATGAGTAGAAGTGATCCTACTAACGAACCCAACAACTGGGAGAAAATGACAATGGTTGTCAGACTGAAAGTCTCGACAACATCAACAAAGTAGCCAATGAGCATTTTTCATCAGTGAGTGAGCATCAACAAAATTCTCCAATGGGCAATCCACAACAACAAAAGCAACAGTGAGTTGTTTTTCAACGTCATCAGCTAGTGGGCGTTCTCAATATTTTTTCAGTGGACAAAGGATGCTGATTGAAAGCAAAGGATAGATGGATCCTTTTTCAGCTTGGCACGTGATGGAGTTGTCAAGCGACATTCAGAGATGAATCAAACATGCAGCTGACTCATGGTCTCTTCATATTGCAGTTTCTTCAGCATCCAGCTTTGGCAGTTTTTCAGGCAAATTTTTTTTGAGGATCAATAGTTTTAACATGAAAACTTGTAAGATGGTTCCTGGTTCTTAATTTGGACTTATCACTGAGGGGGGGAATGTTAGCCTCACTCTCAAATTAAAAATAATTCTAACTCCAAATAATTAAAATCATGAAAGTTAGGATTTAATCCTACCTTTCTAGATTGAGTTTGTTCCTCATGGTTAGGAGTCAGTTTAGGCTTAGTTGGTTGAGATATTCTCTCCAACTAGTTAGGCTCCTAGATTAGTGTGTTGTTGAGATATTTTCTCAACCATAGTGTCAAAGATAGACATACTATATTGAGACCAACTTCCTCATGTATTTATTTGTGCTAATATCATTCTTTGTACATTGGATTGATTAATAATGAGAATGTGAGGAATTTTGTAAGGCTAAGGCATTTTCTGCCATGTCTGATCTTGTATATTTCTGTTGGTTTCTACTTCAACATTGGTCCATGCACGCAGGTTACACATTCACAAATATTGAAGGAGAAATTCTGAAAATTGCTTCTGTCAATTGCTTCGATCTCCAGATAACACTCTTCAAATCTTTAATTTGTGGCAGTCACTTCTTTGAAACAAAAATAGTTCCATAGGCTCCACTCTAAGATAGATCCGGAAATGCCGAATGTTGAGTTGAATTAGAACTAGTAATATCTGTTGCATCCCCATTCATTACATCAAAACATTCTATTTTCTTTGGCTCCTTTCTTTCCAGATTCTTGATATCAGAAATTTTCTTTGCACATGGCTATATTTATCTTCATCCCTCATGGTGCAAAAGTCTAGACACAGATGTTAAATGAATAGATGTGCGCAGAGGAGATAAGAAATAAGAAATGGCCAGCACTCTTGCTACCATTATACAACTAAATTACAAAAGCCCTCTGTTGCGTTAAGCCGCGTCGAATTCCCATGGCCCGGATGGTAGCCGAGTCCAATCCATCGATCTCCATGCCTGAGGGATTGACTGAAGCAATTGTGATTTGAGCACCAGTCTCTTAGGGCAACCAATGTTGTTGTTGCTGGCGATGGCGGTGGATTTGTCTAGAACAATCCTCCTTCAACTTTTGATTATAAATTGCTGGAGGAGGTTGGGTATGGAGCGAGTGCCACCGTGTACAAGGCCATTTGCTTACCTATGAACGAGGTCGTGGCCATTAAGTGCCTGGATCTTGACAGATGAAGTATTAATATGGATGATATTCATCGTGAGGCTTCCTTCAAAACCACTACTACTCCATAGTGGGGAATGGCTTCTCAAACCTCAACATGACGGATATATGGTGCACCTCAATCAATCACCATATATGCGTAGGGCCCTTAGTTTTAAACTTTAGCGTGGTTGCCACCTGCGATCCACTTCTGCTCCTTGACGGTGCGCAATAAGAGATGGTATGTCCTGTGTGTGGAGGGATATGGATTGCAAATGAAAACTTGTTGACCTTACCATCAACCAATCTCCTTACGACCTTGACTACTTCAGAGAGCAGCGGTCCCTAGATCTGTAATGCGGGTGTGGTTTGGCCATTATTTTGCTTCCATTGTTTGTGAATCTTGATTTGTGGTCTCTATCATTATTTGCGACCAATTGTATGGTTCCTCATTAACACAATTGTTATATGGCCACTGAATTGATGTGATTAACCCTCACAAGCACTCTTGGCATTATCGAGACAGAACTCACCATTTGACATGATTAAAAACATCAAAGCGCACCTACAAAGATGCCTAAGGGTTTCACCCTATGAAATTTACACAGGAAATGTCGAGTTAACGAGTATATCGACTTGAAGAAGAACTGTCCCAACTCCAAATTTTTAATTCCGGGCAAGAATCCCTGCCAATTTCCAATTCTGAACCTCACCTTGATTCAAGAAAACAACTCAGCTCTGATACCACATGAAGAAAACTAACATACTAATAATAAAACACATATAGAATAAATAGCATAAATATACAGAAACCAGACATGGTGGAAAAGGCCTCAGCCTTACATCATTCCTCACATTCTCATTATTAATCAATCCAATGTACAAAGAATGATAATAGTACAACTAAATACATGAGGAAGTTGGTCTCAATATAGTACGTCTATCTTGGACACTATGGTTGAGAAAATATCTCAACAACACACTAATCTAGGAGCCTAACTAGTTGGATAGAATCTCTCAACCAACTAAGCATAAACTGACTCCTAACCATGAGGAACAAACTCAATCTAGAAAGGTGGGATTAAATCCTAGCTTTCACGATTTTAATTAATTTAATTATTTGGACTTAGAATTGTTTTTAATGTGAGAGTGAGGCTAACAAATGAGGATCCCAAAATATGAAGAATACTCCCTTGATAGTGATGGTCTACTATAATTTTGGGGAAGGATATATGTGCCACCATATGAAGATATACGCCAGTTAATCTTGAATGAAGCATATCACGCAGTATACATGGCAAACCCAGGTGTTAAGAAGATGACTGCAGACATGAAACCGCTCTTCTTTTGGAAAGGGATGAAGATTGTACACTTTGTAGGAAAATGCTTAGAGTGTTAGTGAGTAAAATTTGAGCACAAACATCCAGTAGGGTTATTACAACCCCATGAGATACCAGAATATAAATGGGAAGTGATAGCAATGGACTTCATTATGGGACTACCAATGACCTCAAGAAGGCATGATGTTATATTTGTAGTGGTGGACACTTTAACCAAGAGCGCCCATTTTATACCAGTTAAGACTGCATATAAGGCACCGGAGATAGCCAAAGTTTTTATTGATGAGATTGTAAGATTGCATGGAGTGCCTAGGAAGATCATATTATATAGGGGAGCAATGTTTACAGGAAGGTTTTGGACTAGTTTCCAAGAAGCCTTGGGAACCCAATTAAACTTCAGTACTTCTTATCACCCTGAGATAGATGGTCAAACAGAGAGGACTAATCAAATCCTTTAGGAAATGCTACGGATGTATTTGATGGACCAACAAAAGAGATGGGAGAATTTTTTACCCCTAGTGGAATTTGCTTACAATAAGAGTTATCAGAGTTCTATCAAGATGGCACCATTTGAGTTCTTATACAAAATACCTTGCAAAACACCTCTCGGTTGGGATTGACTAGAGGACCGAGTACTAATAGGACCAGAAGTGATGTAAGAGATGGAAGAACAAATGACTATGATTATGGCGAGGCTAAAAGAAGCACAAGGTCAAAAAAAAATCTATGTTGATGCTCATCAGATAGACCAAAGTTATGAAGCAGGAGATAGGGTGTTCCTGAGAGTAAGGCCCCAAAAGAGCTCTATAAGATTTGGAAAGGGAGAAAAATTGTCTCCACGGTTTGTGGGACCCTTTGAAATATTAGAAAGAAAAGTTTCGATGGCATATAGGCTTATATTACCCCCATTTCTAGCGTGTATGCATGATGTGTTCCATGTTTCTGTTTTACGTCATTATATTTCAAATCCTTTGCATGTTATTGACTTAGGCCATTTACAGGTTTTAGACGAGGGAACAACAATGGTCGAACCAATTCATATATTGGACCAATGAACTTTGCAACTTAGATGACAATTACTAGACTATGTGATAGTCGAGTGGGACAATTATAGTCCCAGCTCAGCCACTTGGGAGGACGCTGAGGAGATGAGTCACCATTTTCCTTACCTATTCCAAGGACTTTGAGATGAATTCTATTATTAAGAGGGGATAATTAGTTAGGGGATCAAATCTGAGACTTATCAATTAACTTTAGTAGTGAACACAGATTAAGGAGTAGAAAACGGGGATCAAGAGATAACTAGGAGAAGAAATAAGAAGTCTTTTTGAGGTGAGGAAAAATAGTATTTTTAAATTAAAATTTAAGTAAATAATTTTGGAGATCCTTGGTGAGTGAGTGACACATGGGTGGGTCAACAATCAAACTTTTGGATTAATAAAAAAAATAATTATGCATAAATTTCCAAGTGTCACCTATGAAGACTCTTATAAAAGAAGGGGCAAGCCATGGGAGAAAGGACTTTGTTTACCCTATTGTCGGATGGATGAGACTACGTCAGTGACTATGAGCTATAGTTGAGTCTGGTGAGGTAGAGGACTTTAGAGAGGGGACTATTGAGCCAAGGAGTGCTCACCTCTATCAGCTAGAACATTTCCTCCATTGTACAACCCCATTGCATCTTGGGGTCTGCGGGGAAGGAGATTACCTAAGGAGTAGGTTGGGAGGTCAACCAGTGGGTCACTATATTTGGATTAAGCACATCAACATTCACACTTGAAGGTGAACGACAACAAGGGAGTGCAAGTAGCGACAAGTCAATATTGAATCTCGTCTCCTGGTGAACGGTATTTATAATGTTCTTTTATATGACTTCATTGTACCTATAGTTAAGAGCATGTAAGAAATATGAGATTTCTTATGAAGTGAAATTCATGGATGTTTTATATAAGTGCTTAATGTTTTTGAGTTCCCAATGCTATATGCGTATGGTTGTATTCCTAGTTTACTATATTATTCTTTAAAAAAAACATGGGTTTGGTCCCTACAAATACATCAAAAATAATTCAATGACAAAGGAAAATAAATACAAAAAGAGGAACATAAAAAACTAAAAGCTAGAAAAAATTATCCAACATATTATAATTAAAATGAAGGGTAGGGGGAAAATAAATTAAGCTTATTAATAATATTATAGTTTTTTATCATCATTATTATTATTATTAAAAAGGAAAAGAGGAATAATGACATAGAAGGGCGTGGTAAGGATGGAAAAATATAATGATAAATGGAACAAACAAAAAAGTCATAAAATAAAGGGACCAAACAAATCTCCTAACAAAAAAAGGAATATGACTAAGAATAAAGAGAATGGAAATGAAAATTGACAAAAAGAAAGGGAGCCAATGAAGATAAGAGAGAGAAGAGATGAAACCTAGGAATAAAGGGAAGCGATCCAACAACTGCTTATCATCTATCCATAATACCTATTTAACATCTTAGACCTTTTTTCAATTTCAATGGCCTCTCTAAACTTTCTAAACTTACAGTGTTGGAAATGATCAATCCTAGGAATTACCTAGGAATACTCTATACACATGTGGTGCTTTGTCTTCTCAACATGCTTAGCCAATGATGAGGAGTGAGTCCTACAATTTTTTATGTTAGCTGTGCGTTTATGAATCCTTTGACTAGTGGAACAACCAGTTTCTCCAATGTAGGGTATCCCAGAGGAACATGGGACCAACTACACATCTTTCATGTTTTGAGGTTCCATTGACAAATCTCGGGGAGCTATGAATCATGTTAAGAGGTCTAAAGGTGGAACAAGCATTGTGCTTCCTAAGAATCAGAGTAATCTTGTCAGTAATCCCTTGAATAAAGGGAAGTTGAACGTTGGAAACCAATTCTCCACATTCTTTATTTATCTTTAGACGTTTTCTCGCCTTTAAAAAATCCTTCATACCTTGGGATCTGTTAAAGTCACTCTTCTCAAAGACATTAAGGAGATGGGTTTTATCACCCTCTGGGTGACTCTCATCATTAACTCATAAAGGATGGGTAGCTATTGTGTTTAGAAACCACAACTTTTGGGTTGGATAGTGATGGGAGTCAACATGAAGATATTGTTCAGCGATCATTTTCTTACAAAAAACTTGGTGAGAGAAAGAACAATCAACTTTCTTAGAGACAACAACATCAAGGAAGGGTACGCTATTGTCAACCTCAGTCTCCATGATCAATTTGATGGATCTTGATTAACTGTTAAGACGTTGAAGAAATAAATATAACTTATCATGACCATGAGGCCATAAGATGAAGGTATCAACAACAAACATTTTCCAAAGCTTTAGGCGAGAATAAGCTAAGAAAAAATACCTATATTAAAAATCTTCCATGAACAGTTTAGCTACAATATGAGAGAGAGGAGAACCCATGGCAATGTCTCATGTCTATTCATAGAATTATCCTTTGAAGCTAAAAAAGGTAGAGGTCAGACAAACTTCAACAAGCTTGGTTGTATTAGGAATAGTGATAGGATTGATAACCTCCACAACCTCATTAATAGGGATATTGGTGTAAATATATACTACTTCAAAACTCACCATAATATCATTAGTCTCAAATTTTATATCCCTTAACTCATTGACAAAATAAGAGGAGTCTTTAACAAAATAATTCATGCTACCAACAAGGGGCTTGAGCTTCTAGGCCAAATATTTAGCTAGAATATAAGTAGGCCCACCTATTGTATTGGAAATGACTCTAACGGGAGCCCCTCCTTATGAATCTTGGGGAGCCCATAGATCCTTAGAGTGAGAGGGATACTCTAAATAAGTTTGTGGCTTATGGATCTTTCAGAGATTAGATTTAACAGCCAAGGAAATCACTTTCAAAACTTTTTTTAGGGGGATATTGTTAAGATTTTTGAAGCTACATCTATTACATAAGTGATCGATCATTTTTATTTGGTATTCTTATCAATATAAAATAAAAACCACCCCACCCTTGTCATATTTGAGAACGCCAATGTCTGGATTATTGTTCAAATATTAAGGGCTTCAAATTCCAACTTGTTAATATTGCTCTTAGGATGTTTATCCTTCCAAATAATCATAGCACAATCTTGCTTAATGATGTCTTTGACGGAATCAATGAAGCCCTTAATGCCTCCTCAAATGCCAATCTACACATAGGATAAAAACTTGGGCACTGAAATCCTCTCTTGGAAATATTTTCCCATGGGAGGATTCAATTATGTAACACTAATCAAGTGAAACATTTCAATTTTCTTGGAACCTCCCATCTCCAAATGTGGACCAACCAATTTTTTCTATGATCGAGCTGATATTGTTTGGTGATATATGTGTATACCTGTTTGGTAGTGATGTTACCGCCATTGGAAAGACCACCCCATATGAGCATGTTATCCTTACCAGACAGAGCAATCCCAACGTGACATAGTTTAGTTCAATAGTTTTCCTAATCAATGACATGCACAGGAGGGAGAGCCAACTTGTCTGCATTCTTCCATTTAGTATATTGAAAGACTAGGCTTTATGGGCAGCCAATTTCTGCTAAGGTGAAGATCCCACACCCATTAAGAAGCTGAATAATGGGGAGAGAGATGATATGATCCCCCGCTAGTCCAATCATAACATCTAAACTAATGAATATTTTGTTACCACTACTGACCACCCAAATAAGTTTGCCACACATCCAAGGTTTTGATTTCATCGGGCTATGCCATATGAATGAGGTATTTCTCTTTAAAATATTAGCTAATGCCCGATAATATAAAATGGATCCCACTACAAAATTTGACTCCCTGGTTCAATCAGCCCCCCAGATCCAAACCAATACAAGAGTGTAATTGGTTTCACCTAGTTGTTGGGTTTGTTAGTATGATCACTTCTAACAGTTTATTCATCGACAAAATCTCGACATCTATCTGTTTAGGAGTAACCCTCTTCAAATTCTTATCTTTTATCATAGGGGTTTCAACATCCATTCTTTGTTGCACGCTACCACATGACCAAGTTTCTTGATTTTGCCATTTTCTCTAATTTTGGTGTGCATTCATGAATATAAGGTGCAGAACTAATTTCCACCCTTTTATTAGAAATTACATGGTGAGGTTCATATTGCCACTTTTCTCCTTTCTCAAACCTTAAACTCCTTCATCATCACTTCCACCAGTGTAAGGGCTTGTCCATTGTTTACAATAAATGGCCCTAGAACCCTCTCTAACTTGAAAATATACCCTTTTGTGCAAGAAAAAAATGTACTTGGTCAACACTAAGAATTTTTCTGATAAATTCAAGAGAAAATACCTTCATAGGCAAAAAGATTGGCCTCGAAATGAAGGTTAGGTGTGCATTTTTTTGAAGGAGACCAAAATTGCCTTACTTCACTAAAATACATGCCCAAACTTCATTTATGGGCCAATCTAACTGATTAAAACTGTAGATTTTTTTATTTAATGATTTTACACATTTTTACATTGTTATATCTTTACTTTGAGCTTAAATATTTATACTTCAGATTTCATACAACATTTTGTTTTAGTTTTACTTTCCTTTTGTGAAAGTTGTGTATAAGTGGGAAACATAGTTACGTAGGATATTTGACAGACATGATGCAAGGTTATATTCTAAGATTAGGAATTGTCTAATCATGTCCCATTTCAAATTTCATTACCAAAAGTATAATTGGTTTCACCTGGGAGTGCATATTTGTTTTCACTGTGATTATTGTCAGATATGATCAATTGTTATTTTCACAGACTTGGATTTCAGTGTATAACATTTCCTTTATGAAAATGACTATGGCATATTTCATAAAATGGTTTTATATTTAGGTTGGAATGATCATTATTGCATAGTCAATTAAGTACAAATCCTAGTTTGCATTTATTTGAGGCACACAAACCTTGACCTTAACCCTACGAAATCGATCCAATTTAGCATATTCTTTCCCAACATAAATTTCTACGTGAAAAATTAATGTTAATTATGAGTAAAAAAAGTACTCTACAAGTTGAATCATTCAATTTGGCCTTGAAATAAAGGTTGAAAGTTTATTTTCGTGAAGCGGGCCAAAATTTCCTTGATTCACTAAAATGCACACCCATGCTTCAATTATTTGCCAATCTGATTGATTCAAATATTAGATTGTTTATTTAATTAGTTTACACACTTTTCCATTGTTATATCTTTACTTTGAGCTTAAATATTTATACTTCAGATTTCATATATCATTCTAAGTTTTTCTTTGACTTTCCTTATGTGAAAGTTGTGTCTAAGTGGGAAACATAGTTATGTAGGATATTTGTTAGACATGATGAAAGGTTATATCCTAAGGTTAAGAATTATCCAATAATGTCCCATTTCAAATTTTATTACCAAGAGTGTAATTGATTTCACCTGGGAATGCCTATTTTTTCTGACTGTGATCATTCCCAGATATGATCAATTGTTATTCAAACAGATTTGGATTTCAATGTATAACATTTTCTTAATGAAAATGACTATGTTATGTTGCATAATATGCTTTTATATTTATGTTGGAACGATCATTATCGCATAGTCAATTAATTACAGGTCCCGGTGTGCATTTACTTGAGGCACACAAACCTTGACTTTAACTTTATGAAATCGATTCAATTTGGCATGCTCTAAAAGTTGAATCATTCAATTTGGCCTTGACATGAAGGTTGGGCGTCCATTTTTGTGAAACAGGCCAAAATTGCCTTACTTCACTACAATGCACACCCAAACTTCATTTATTGGTTAATCTAATTCATTCAAATTGTAGACTATTTATTTAAATATTTTACACACTTTTGAATTATTATATGTTTACTTTCACCCTTAAATAGTTTTGTTTCAGATTTAATACAACATTCCAAGTTTTGCTTCAACTTGCATTATGTGAAATTTGTGTATACGTTTTTCTTCAGTTTGTTGTTGGGCATAACAATTGTCCTTTTAATTCAGAGTAATAGTTCCAACTCTTCACATTAATTGTCAATCCAGGTAGGAATTGTTATTACAAGGCTATTACATAAAATATATGCTAGGGAAAATGATGACTAGTGTTAATGAATCTCAAACTCAATCATTGTAATCACACTCTCATCAATTCAACACTTTGGTTGCTACACTCTCAAACCTTTTTCACACTCTCAAGAAATATACACACAATGTAGAATAAAACCACTTTGTCACACTATGACTCTTATTTAGAAAATAACGACACTCCTAGAAACCATTCTCTCAAAAAATAATGAAACACATTCAAATGAAATGAACACACCATCAAATTATAACATGAATAACTTTCACACTAATGTTAAAACTAGTCCAAAACATATGTTGCTACATAATACATAGGTTAGGATTCTGAAATCATTAAAGAATCAATAAGACTAATAATAATAGTAACAAAAATCAAACATGAATCATAACTAAGAGGAAATAAATCAATTAGTGACGGTACCTTCATAACCAATGATACTTGCTAAGAAGGAGGGCCCTTCCTTCCTAGGAGGGGATGGTACACTACACAACACCTAAGATAGTCAACAAAAAGGTATGGCGTGATTCCATGAGTTACAAATGTTTATTAGGACTGTTGCATGTTTTACATCATTAGAATGACATCTTAATTGTAACTTAATTGAAATTGTATTATGGTATTAATTTTCACTTTGATATCATGTAATATAATTATGGTTATGTTTCATATGTCGTAATATTAGAAATATAAAAAAATATTAAATATTGCATGAAATAAATAATAAATTTTCATTTTGAACGTTTTTTTTTTTTGTAGAACACGTGTCTTCCAAAAGATCCAGTTGATCCTGAGATCAATCTACATTCTATTGGGTTTGGTTCATACATTCGAAACAATGACAATGAGATAGATGGAGAAGACACTAAGGTAGGTGACAACAATGATGAAAGTGATGATGATCATAATAGACGTGATGATGATGGTGAGAAATCTACTGGTAGTAACCAGCGACATTGATCATTTCGAATCCATCAAGGACCATTATTGATAAATTGTTATGATGCCACATTCCATGTTTATTATCATATGTATCATTTTCACATGTATAATTTTGAATTATATCATTTTGACATGTATTATCTTGGTTTTCATTATGTGTAGTTGATCAAGGAACAACAACTTTGTTTATTAATAATATAAAAATACATCCAAAATTTTGTCCAACTCACAACAATTCCAGCGAAGAATGGTGATCAATTTGGATACCAATGCGACGGAAGTTTCTTTGGCCTCCGCGGAGCTCGCTGCGATGGAGCTGTGAGCCTGTCTAAACTCCCGTGCCTCTACCCTCGCCCCCAGGATCTGCCTGGCTGGGCCTCTGCCGTTTTCATCGTTTAGTGCGGACCCCACCTGCGGGGATCCGGCCGCTTGACGGTTTGTCCTCTCTGTTGTTCACAGCGGGCCTGCAATGGCAGGATCCGCTTCACCTCCTCCAACTTTAGATACCCCTGAGGAAATCTTTGCCTCTCTTTTGTCAGAGCCTTTTGATACCAGGCCCCGCCCCTCATTATCAAAGTTCATAAAAAAGTTGGATGAGATCCCTGAGGTTATCCTCCCTCCTTCCCTCCCAAGGAAATCGGCAATAGCCTTAGCAGAAAGAGGTCTTGTAGGACAGTTCACTAGACTCTGGCCATCCCCAAGAACTATTCAAAAATGGGTGGAGCGCAACTGGAGCTCAATGATCCAGGGAAAGATCGCCATCAGATTCTGTGGGAGAGGATACTACACCTTCCTGTTCGAATCAAAAGAAGATAAGCACCTCATCTTCCGCAATGGACCTTACTTCATGGACACAAGAGGTCTCTGTCTGAACAGATGGACCCCGGATTTCGATCCGGAAATGGACATTCCAAGCGTCGTTCCTGTTTGGGTGCGCCTTCCCCATTTGCCCCTGCACTGCTGGGGGGATGAATCTGACAAAGAAATCGGCAACGCAGTCGGAAAATACATAGATAGATCGGAACCAAGGGAGAACATGCACGCATGCGCAAGGATCTGCGTTGAAGTCGATCTCAGGAAAGGACTGCCAGAAGCCATCAAGTTAAAGGTGGATCAATGGATGCACATTCAGCAGCTGGATTACGAACAATTACCCTTCAAATGCAAGGTATGTCACAAGTATGGTCATTTTGCCAATAGATGTAGCAAGATAAAAGTAAATGAAGTAGTACGTAACGAGGAAAACGCTGAGGGATCATGGGAACAAGTTAAAAGGAAAAAGTCCTCCTCTAACCCGGGCACTAGTTCCACAGCCCCTTTGGCAACAAATCTACCCCCCCCTCCTCCCCCCCCTTCTTCAGCCTTCCCCTCCTCCTCCAATCCCTTCGAATCCCTAGCAGCTGAAGTCCCGTCCTCCCCTCCTCAATCCCCTCGCCCAGCCTCTCCTTCTTCTAACCCTCCTCCCTCTCCCCCTCCTACCATCGAAAGAATCCTCACTAGAAACAAGGCAAAAGAAGCCAACCAGCCATCATATCCTCCAAGAAAATTTGGTAGAAAAACGAATAAAGAACTGAGGGATGAAACAGCAGCTAAGGAGATGGCAACTGGTACTCAGCAACACATGGATTCATTCTTAGGCAAGCTAAAAGGGAGTGGAGAAAAGGCCAAGGAGAAGTCAGGATCCCACCCCACAACTGGTAAATAATGAACTTGGTCTCTTGGAACTGTAGGGGGATGGGCTCTTCCTTAAAGGTGAAAGCAATCAAGGATCTTATAAATCAGGAACAGCCAGACATTCTTCTAATCTAGGAGACCAAAACCATCGAGCAAGATTTTCTTCTTCAAACCCAAAGATTCAAAAATTACACAGGCATATCAAAAGGTTCAGATGGGGCTTCAGGAGGCATAGGAACATTATGGAACAAAAACAAGTGGGAAATCATCAACTCACAGCTATGCAACTGGTGGATCAAAACAGATTTAAAGAATAAGAACACATAAGAAGTTTACTTCATTTATAATATATATGCACCCAATCATTACAGAGACAAAATCAACTGCTGGAACTCCTTAGAAATGGATCTCTCCTCCATCCACAGTAGCTGGATAATTCTTGGGGGAGATATGAATCTAATTAGGCAGGTGGAAGAAAAATATGGTGGGAATTTCCACGCAGACCCATCGAGAGACAAGTTAGAAACTATCATTCAGCTCTACAATCTGATCGAAACCCCTCTGTCGAATGGCAAATACACATGGACCAATAAGAGAGCAGGATCACACAATATAAAAGAGAGGTTGGATAGGTTCCTAATCCAGGAAGGGGTAGCTGGTAACTTCCAAGCAATCAGGAGTCATATAATCCACGGCACAGCTTCGGATCATAAGGTCGTGGTCCTCACCTTGGACAAAATAATAAACTTAGGCCCCCTTCCTTTCAAATATAATAAGTCTTGGGACATCCATGAAGATTTTCGCACTCTTGTACGAAATCAGTGGGCAAATGAAGTATTAGGCTCGCTTCATTTTGTATGGGAAACAAAGCTAAAACATTTGCAGACAGTTATCAAGCAGTGGGCGAGGGACAAGGCAATCTCTGAAAGGAAAAAGAAAAATGACCTGTTAGTAGAGATGGAGAGCTGGCACAAAGAAAAAGAACAAACTCAATACACAGCAGAGGATTTAGAGAAGGAAAAAAATATGTACAAGGAGTTATATCGGCAAAACCGGGTGGAGGAAGAGGAACAAAGAATGAAATCTCGCTGCTTATGGTTGAAAGCTGGGGATAAAAACACTTCATTCTTTCACAATAATTTCAAGACCAGAAGAGCCAACAATCAAATAGACAAAATTGAAGTGGAAGGGAGAGAGCTGAAGGACCAAGAAGAAATAAAAAACACAGCCTTCAATCATTTCAAGGCTCTTCTCTTGGCAGATTCCCAACAAAATGACCCCGATGCATTTCTTAGTGCAATAGAGAGAAAAATAACTGAGGAACACAATAACAAGTTGGAGCAAGATCCTACAGTAGAAGAAATCAGAGAGGCCACCTTCAGCATGCAGCAAGACAAGGCCCCAGGGCCAGATGGTTTCACAGTCGCTTTCTACAGGCAGCATTGGGAAACTATAAAGGACTTCATGAGAATGGTAAAAAACGCCTTCAGAAATCATAAGTTGGGGGGCAACACAAAGTCTTCACACATAGCCTTGATTCCCAAGGAAGCAAACCCCAAATCTTTTGATAGATTCCGTCCCATTTCGCTCTGCAATGTCTCATACAAGATCATAACAAAAATAATAGCCAACAGGCTAAAGAAACTCCTTCCTCTTTTAATTTCTGAGAACCAGGGTGGCTTTGTCCCAAAACGGCAGATCATAGACAATTTTATATTAATTCAGGAAGCCATCCATAGCAGCCACAACAGAGGAGAACGAGGAATGATCATCAAGCTGGACATGGCCAATGCATTTGACAGAGTGGATCACTCCTTCTTAAGAGCAGCCTTAAAAAAATTCGGTTTCTCCTCCAACTTTGTTAGCATCATCAACGGATGTATCTCCAATCCTTGGACCGCCCCGCTGATCAATGGTCGCCCCAGCAAATTCTTTAAAAGTTCCATGGGGCTAAGACAAGGTTGCCCCCTCTCCCCTTTCCTTTACATTATCATGGCGGAAACTTTGAGTGTTCAATTAGAAAATCTCCGCAACAAAAGAGAGATCACGGGCATATGCATTGAAAGAGGAATAAAGGAGATAAATCATTCGTTATTCGCGGATGATACTTTATTAATTGGGGGAGCGTCCAGTCTGATGGCCAGGAGGTTTAAAAGAGTTTTGGATGCATTCCTCCAAGTTTCTGGGGGAAAATTGAACAACAGGAAATGTAAAATTTACACTTGGAATGTCCCCTATTAGATACAACAAAGAATATCCCAGATTCTATACATTCCAATTCAAAGAAATTGGAGCTCATTTTCTTACTTGGGTTTGCCTCTGGCAAAGGAACACATCAAAGCAGAGGTTTGGACAAAACATATCGAAAACATGAGAGGTCTCCTCCAGAGCTGGGGCGCCTCTTGGCTAAATCTAGCTGGCAGAACCATCCTTATAAAGGTTGTCCTTTCAGGCCTCCCAATTTACCAATATGCGGTAATCATGGCGCCTGCCAATACTCATAAACATATGGAACTCACAATGAGAAGTTTCCTCTGGCAGGGGGGAAAACAGGACACAAAGAAGTTCAGCCTCATCAGCTGGGACCAAGTCACTCTCCCTTATGAAAAAGGAGGCCTTTCCATAAAAATATCAAGCCTCTCCAACCAAGCTCTGGGGCTCAAACTGATCTGGAAGATCCTCTCAGGAAATGGCTCGTGGTGGGTGGAGACAATAAAAAGAAAATATCTCAGAGGTCCAAACTCCAACATCCTTAATGAACCAATAGTATACAGGCCTTGCACTCCGATGTGGCGTCTCATCAAGAAAGTTCTGCCCCATTTCAGAGAAAATTCCTCCAAACTTCCAGGCAATGGAAAGAATATCAAGATATGGGCAGACAGAATAACGAACTCCAACCCAAGAAACCTTCTTCAAGAGCTCAGGCCTCTACAAGATTGGATGGAAGAATGAAAGATAACCACCCTGTATGATATTTCTTCTTGGAATCAAAATAGATGGATTGACTGGAAAGACCTGTGTCCCCCCCAGGACCTCAAAGACCTATGGCTCAATCTAAAGTCTTCACTTTCTGGTTCTGCACCAACCAATAAGGAAAAATATGATAGATACATCTGGGACACATGTGGAGGGTCCTTCTCAGTAAAAGAAGGGTATAAATCTCTTCAAAATATAACTCCTACAGCAAATTGGAGCCTTCACACAGCCACCTGGAAGTCAGAATGCCTTCCAAAGGTAAAACACTTTAACTGGACCCTCTTAAAAGGGAAAATTCTTACAGCTAAGAATCTGAGAAAGAGAGGAATACAAGGTCCCTCGATCTGCTGTTTCTACCGAGCAGAGGAGGAGTCCATTCAGCACTCCTTCCTTCTCTGCCCCTTCGCCTAGAGTTGTTGGAAACAGTTAACAAGGCCCTTGGAAGTTCGAGGAAACCACGATCAGATTAACAACCTACAGAAAAAATGGAAGAAAGACTTCCCCCATTCTAGAAAAGGAAAAAATAATCTAATGAGAGTGTGGAAGTGCATCCCTGCCACCCTATGCTGGAACCTCTGGCTAGCTAGGAACAATCACGTCTTTAACAACAAACATCCAACAATAGGCAATTTCATAGCAAAGACAATTGCTAACATCTCTGAAGCTGTCAGCGCAAAATTCATAGCTACCCTAGACCAGTCGAGCTGGGCCCAAGAAGAAAGAGAATGGTACAATAACTTCAACATTAGTCACTCTCAGAATCCTCCCCCACAGAGCAAAGCACATCAGAAACAATCCAACTGGAAACTCAGGGGAACTAAAGAAGAGATAAGCCAATGGATCCTCTCTCAAAATCGCCCTCTTCTCTTCTTTGACGGAGCATCAAAGAACAATCCCGGAGTAGCAGGAGCAGGAGGCATAATTAAGAACCATAACGGGACTTCCATCTGTAGCTATGAATGGGGACTCGAGACAGCCTCGAATAACACAGCTGAAGCCTACAGTTTGCTACTAGGCACCACAATCCTATCCAGATGGGGATTAAGGAATGTCATTATTCTCGGGGACTCGGCCATTATCATCTCAGCCATGATCACAGGTAAAGAATTCATCAAAGAAGGCCTCAACAATATTAGGACGAGGATCACGGACAATCTCAAAAATATGGGTGAAGTAACATTTATGCACGTGCTAAGAGAAAATAATGCAGAGGCAGACTCCTTAGCAAGCAAAGCAGTCAACAGGCAACAAGGACAGGTTCGGGAGAATGAAAGAATCTATGAAAGGGCGATCCCATAAGAAATCAAACTGTCAGACAGAACACCAGAACAGCTCCCTCAGAAATTGTCATAAAATCAATCACCTTATCGGTCTTTCATTCCTCGATCCTCCACTCTCCCTCACTCCGTCGTCCTTCCTATCTTCCTTCGATTCCAGAGCAACGCATCCCTATTCTTCTCGTGATCTCCCCTCTGACTATTCAGGCAAACGTCCCCTCAACCCCTCTGGAGAATGCACTTCGAATCCGAAGCAGGATCCTCCCTCAGATCTCGCAGATAAAAATATCCCACCCTCTCATCATGAATGGCCACCCTCCTCCCTTTATATCCCCTCCTCCTTCCCCGATCTCTCCAGAAATCCTCTGCTCTTTCAGTATCAGATAGGAAGAGCTATGTGTCCTGAGCGTGGTAGTGCAGTCCACTGCAGCGATATTCAGTGCGAACGCGCTTCTCAGTTGTTCCGCCCTCTGGATCTTCTCTTCAACAACAAGCAAGGCCGCCAGCAAAGGCTTCACTCTGAAGCTGCCAACTCTTTTCGGGTTCCAGAGCTCCGCCCCTCACTCCTGGTAATTGTTGGTTCACGCACTGTGGTTTTATTCATTGCTGACCATTTGTTTCTTGACCGTTGCAGAGCCCCTGGTATTTCATCGCTGCCCATCCTCCTCAATCCCCAGCGCCTTTCGCTCCCTCCGCCTCTATTCTACCTCCTCGGTAATATTGCTTCCCCTCCCGAAATCCCCCTTCTCCCCGATTTCCACCTCTCTTCCTATATTTTGGATCCTCTCAACCAGTCCAGTATCATGGCGGATCTTCCAGACCAGCCAAACGCTCAGGAGCCAGCAATCAAGCCAATAGATCAGCTCTTCAGCAAAGAATGCACCATGTGTAAAACTCACACAATCATGATTAACAGACTTGTCAATCATTTTAATGAGCTGAAGGAGGATTATGAAGCTGATAGCAGATCGAAGCGGAAGAAATTGGAGAAACAGAAGGAAGAAATTGAAAAGTTGAAAGGAAGGTGCAGCCATCTGGAGGAAGCCATAGAGCAGATCAGAGCCTTTACCCAGAGCTATCAAGTTGAGGCCTCTACTAAAGCTAGTGTCAGGAGAGATCCCATCCCTAATGATTCAGTCACTAAGAGACTTCCCTAAAATCTATGGTCTGTAAATTCTGTTGGTTAGGTGGTGCTTTTGTTAGGCAATATAGCCGTTTTCTCTTCAATTTCAGTCATCATAGAGGCAGAAACGAGGAAAATGGGTCCGCGCACCCGGTTTTGTTCCTCTCCACCCAAATCATCGATATCTATGTACTAGAACTATGTTTTTGAGCTTTTATAATACAAAAGTAACCGATTCTGTAAAATAAAAAAAATATAAAAATACAGGTTATAGTTAAAAAAATTAGAAGACAAATATATATACTATATAATACCATATATATATATATATATTATATTATAAATCAATATATATATATATATTTTTATTCCAATGTTGTGGTGTGGTCTGTAACTATAAAAAAACCTGAAAGATATTTGCTCTGAAAATCTCTATGATGTGAATATGGGCCTACATTATGTGTATCTAGCCATGATCAGCAATTTTGTTTATTAATAATATAAAAATATCATTTATAACTAAAAAAAATGTTGTTAGTTTGTATGGATGTCTATTTCCCTAAAATTTCTTTATAAATGGTATGCTATAAAATATTTCAAATGAAATATGACTTACTCTATAATCATATAATTTATTTAAGAGGTATGATATACTTAACTAATTTAATTGAAATAAAAAATATTAAATTAATAAATGGAAGCTATAAAGGAAGCATCATGAGTTGTTAAAATGGAAGCATAATGTGTCTCTAAAATGGAAGTAAAATTAGACATTAAATTAGTAGCCATACTTGGAGCTATCACTGGCTCTAAATAGGAAGCTAAATTGGTTACTTAACAGGATGAAAAATTGGAGGCTAATTTAGAAGCAAACCCTGAACTCAAAAAAGAAGCAAATTGAGGCGCTAAACAAGAAGCAAACCATGAGGTTAACATCGAAGCAATTATGGAAGAAAAAAAGGAAGCAACAATGGAATCTAAACTAAAACCACACTAGAAGAAATATTGGAAGCAAAACTTAGTGTTGCCTAAGAAGCAAAAAAATAAACAATTTAGGTAGCAAACCAAGAAGTAATAATGGGAGAAATACTAGTATCCAAACTTGGCATTACCTGAGAAGCAAAAATAGCAGCAATTCAAATAGTGAACAAAGAAGTAATATTGGAAGCCAAACTTGGCATTACTTGAGAAGGAAAACATAAGCAATTCAGGTAGCAAACAAAGAAGTAATAATGGAAGCAATATTAGAAGCCAACCTTGGCATTCCCGAAGAAGCAAACAAAGAAGCCATTTAGGTAGCAAACCAAGAAGAAATAATGGAAGAAATATTAGAAGCAACAAAAGACACTATAATAGAACCCATATTAGAAGATAAATATGATGCCATAATGGAATCAAAGCAAGATGCAACAAGTGGTGCCATATTAGAAGAAAAACTTGACATGACAAAGGATGTTATAATGGAAACATAACTTGGAGTTAATTAGGAAGCCAAAAAAGAAGCTATTTTTAATGTTATACCAGAAGAAAAACTAGAAGCACACATGGACGCAACAATGGAAGCAAGAACGGAAGAAACGGCTTCTGGAGTTATTCTTGACACAATTCCCGATCCAAATCAAGGCGCCCATGTGAAGATGTCATTTTGCATCATATTTATTGAAGTTGATTAAATCCAATTCATGTGCTTGGAAACATTGGATTCCAGCGTTATTTCTGGCGCTAATGGCCTATTTTTTTGTAGTGAAGCAAATCTTGGACCTAAAAAAGAAGAAAACCCAGATTCTAAATATGAAGAAAGCCATGATGTTAAAAAGGAAGCAACAATGGAAGTCAAACTAAAATCACACTAGAAGAAATCTTGGAAGCAAAACTTGGCATTACCTAAGAAGCGAAAAGGAAGCAATCTAGGTAGCAAATAAAGAAGTAATAATGGAAGCAATACTAGTAGAAAATTTTGGAGTTACCTAAGAAGCAAAATAGAAGCAATTCAGGTAAAAACCAAAGAAGTAATAATGGAAGAAATATTAGAAGTAACAAAAGACAATATAATGGAAGTCATATTAGAAGCTAAATAAGATGCCATAATGGAATGAAAGCTATATGTAACAAGTGATGTCAGAGTGGAAGAAAAACTCGAAGCAACAAACAATGTTATAATGGAATCATAACTTCTTGTAAATTAGGAAGCCAAAAAATAAGTTATTTTTTATGCCATACCAGAAACAAAACAAGATGCACAATTGGGATCAAAATTAGAAGTACAAATGGGTGCATAATGGAAGAAAGAATGGAAGAAACAACTCTCAGTGCTAAACTTGGTTCTATTACTGATGTTATTTCCGACACCCAAGTGAAATGCATTGTAGCGTTAGGTTTTGCGCCGCCGGTTGGACCAAATTCATAGACTCAAATACGCTATTTTTTTTTGTTAAGGGCATGTTTTGTTGTAGTTTCCATGTAAGTTTTCTTTCTTAAAAGGGCTAAATTCTGAAAATTTTGGAAAAGTTACGATAACTTACTCTGGGCACATGAGAATTTACTTGATCTTAGCACATAAGTATTTGGTCAAAACTACGACATTGCGAAGAAGAAATATTAGGATACTACATGTAACACTTTTATACTTGGAGGTACCAATATTTCATAGTTACATTAGGAGCAAGGCCAACCAACAAGGCAATCACAAAATCATGTTTTTGAAACCTTATGTGAACTTGAAATTACCATAACTTTTTATTGGGATGTTTGATTGAGGAAATTTGAATTCCATTGGAAGTAGGAGACATACGAAAATATATTTATAAAATGATCATAACTATTTGGGATCATTCTTGATAAGATAGTGGAGATGTAATTTTAGGTTTTTGTTAGATCCCAAGTAAGGCACTACCTAAATTTCATGGAGATATAGATACAACTGATCTTGAGAAATGGTTAAGTGTTGTAGCTTAATTTGGTAACCCTTAACCAATGACACTCTATTTGCCACTTACTTATAATCATCCCATTATCCATCCAACCATTTTATATATTTTTGTGGCTCTAACTAGATATGCAAGACTTTCCTTTAAGATACTCACATGGTGCTTGTGGCTCTCCTTCATAAAAACCTAAGCACCAACAAGATGGCCCTAAGAAAATAATATACACATGGTTTTGAGCTTAAATCATAGAGTCTATACACTACATGACCTTCATCTCCATCCCCAACTAACTTAACTACCCTATCATGGATAAATAAGATTTTTATGTTGGAAGATGGAGCACTATTGATCTGAATTTGAAACTACTTGAAAATGCTTAGGAAGGTATTCAGTTCAATAAATATACTTGTGCAAATGATGTACATGTCTTGCAGTTAAAAACAAATGAGTTTTGATGCAGTTTATAACCCTTTTATGTGTAGTAGGATTAATTCATCTATCTATTTAACATACTAAAACAGATTTGTTCTGAAAGAAAACTCAACCACAAATGCAATAGCATATGATGAAGCAGTTCACCCCTCCTGGGCTACATCTGCTAGGTCCAAGGCTCCCAAATGGCATGTCCTTGATTTGATTAAAAGCTAAAAATGATTGTACAATTGAATACAAGCTTTAACAGGAGAAATGGACTATAAAAATGGATTCAAAACGCTCAAATCAGTCAAGAATGACTACTGGTTCTCATCCAATGGGTACCTACAACCCAATATAGCTCTCATAATGTTGGGCCCTGGTGGCTCCAAGAACTTCCATGGAGCGAAAACACCCACAAATGACCTATGATTTCTCCTAACCTGTGCCAATGGCTTCAGAAGGTCGAAGAGACCCAAAATCAAAATCAAAAAAAAAAAAAAAATCATTTCAAAAGGCCTTTCCTAGCCAAAGTTATGGCATATTCATGAACTGCCAGTCAACCCCTAAAGAAACTCAAGTTAACTTTAGTTAAGGCCAGATAAGCCCGCCAAATATGGCAGGACTGCCAAAAATGGCGCCACCACCAAAATCTCTGCCAACTGCAACCGTGATCGCCAGACTTTAATTGGCAGTTTATTAATGCATGTGATCGAAATTTGAGGACTAGAGGTTATCCTTGGAGTTAGTGCCACAACTGTTGGTTAACGGTCAGTGGGACCGTGAATGTCGCCATGACTTGTGACCACAAATATGCAATGCTTAACCGTGAGTTTTTTAAACCACCGGTTTTTGGGAATAGCCCCAGGTTTTGGGTTCATGGTTCTGTGGAGTGGGGGCTGGCCCCCTTTAGGCCCGCCCCTTCTAACCTTGAATATAACTTCTTCCCTTTCAAGTTCTGTCCCATTGGTTTAATGGCGAGAGTGCTTGGTTTGCAACCCGAAGGTCACTTGTTTAATCCACGGTATAACCCAAAAAACTTTTGATATGCGCCCATATTGCTGACATCACTTGTGCCACGTGGAGGCTTTAAGGTTTGCCACGTGGCAGCATTTTAATGGCCTACCAGAAATGGAATATTCTATGGAATATTTTGTTTTTTTATTTTTTTTTGAAAAAAATTCAAAAATTAAGGGTTATTGGGCAATTTTCTTTTTGACATAACTTCTGCATACGGAGACCATTTTTCAAACCGTTTGTGGCGCCGGAATTAGGAGGACGAGCTCTATCCGATAGTTCAGGTTCAAACCAATTCTGAGCACTTTCATTTTGAGCATTTTTTGACACTTGGTCTTGAGCCCTAATCAACTACCAATTATAATAAGACACGTTGGAGAAATTTCCTTGATTTTTATCTCTTCCCACCTCATCAAAGATTCTTCCTTTTTAGATTATTTTCTAACTTCGAGTTGTTCAAACATTATTTATGTTTCTCATCCATAGTAAAGTTAGAAATTGTAGGCAAAGTAGAAGTTGGTAAGTGATCCAGGTTGGAGGAGCCAAGATGCATGTGATGACTATGCCAACGACATCAATAAAGTGTATCATCTCATTTTTGTTCACATTTGATTAATTAAACAACAACTCCCCGCCTCCCTTCCCCCCCCCGCACACCAACAAAAATAAAAAATAAAAAATTTATTGTGCAATGGGCTTAATTACTTTCTTTCAATTTTATGATTTTAGGTTGAATTAATTATGCGATACTATTTAGAATCAATGCATTATCTAAGTATGTTATTACTCTACATTATTATTAAAGTCTACATTTATGCACATAATAGAGATTGAGGAAGGTTTTCATTCTAGTTGTGTGTGGATCTAGAGAGAGGCTTGGAGCTATAAGAATATTATTTGGATTGTTCATGAAAGATAATCAGACATCAACCATTTAATCATAGGATTTCTTCATCTTCCTATCTTAATTGGTTGGATAATAATACTATCCTTCTTTGCAAGTTTTTGTTAAGGACAACATTGATCAACATCATCTAAAAGGAGCCCATTAAATTAGTTACTCCTATGGAAAAATCTATAGTGGTGAAACTTTGAGATCATTTAAAACAAGAATAAAGGAGCATTGTGTTGACATTAAAAATCAATGCTCTCGCACCTTTGCTCTTGCTAAGCATTCCCTCCTCAATAAGCATCACATATTATTTGAAGACATTACTATCATTTCTAAGGAAGATCATTGCTTCAAAACAAGATTAAGAGAAGCTCTAAAGATATTAAGACATTCGAACAACCTCAATCGAGATGGTAGACACGAAGTTAGTAAAAGTTGGCTCCTCGTACTCTCTCAGGTTTAAGTTCTTAGGTCCTTAACATTTTACATTAAACTTATTAACCAAACACATTAATATTAGTTGACTAATTTATTAACATTATAATTAATCAATCTATTATTATATAGTATATAAAATATAATGTAAAAACATATTTATTAATACTAATATAGCTTTTTTTTGTAAGCTTGGTAGGACTACATCTTCATCATGTCCAACTTCTCACCCCGATCCGATGGGATAGCACAAGATTTGAACCCGAGATAGCACAATATTTGAACCCAAAACTTCCAGTTTGGTGAGACTTCATTTCCACGGCCATTGTCAATTGAGCTACCCTAAACGAGCATTAATACTAATATATTAATTTATCAACATAATTTTAAATAAATTTATTAGTATATAATATATTAAACAATAATCTATTAACATATTCACTCATGGATATTGAATAATACTTCATTAATAATAAAATGATACTTTAATCTATTCCTCTAAAGCTATATATAATATTTTAAGATATAATCAACAATATCATTGTATTAGTAGTAATATTATACTTCGAACTATTAATTAATTATTATAATTGTTCCTTAATTTACAATCTATCTATATGATTAATTATATTATAATAAAAAATAATATTTCTAAATTATTTTTAATATATTATCATTAATTTTAATATATTATATTTCTTATTAATTATTTCCTTCATCTATTTACACCTTTCATTTCTTACTTCTAAGGTTTTCCCCTATCAACTTATTTTTTCATTCTCTTTTTTATTTATTTATTCATTTTCCTTCCTCCTCTCAACAATTTTGGGTCCTCGTATAGACTCGAAAATTCGATTGAAAATTAACAGTAGATAAAACTTCGGAAACATATTCTTGAAAATAAAATAACTCCCCGATTCTAGAAGCTAGTTGTTGTTCCTCAACTGCTCTATCAATAGGACGTCTCCTAGCTACATATGAGCATATCTTATACCTTCAAAACTTGTTATAATCTTGGGAATTACTCTTCTGGTTTCGGTTTTTTTAACACTCGAAGCTTTGGTTCTCAACTAAAGAGATTTGACATTGTTTACATTCTTTCTATTGTATTTATTTGAAATGAGTTTAAATAAAAAATAAAAAAAAAATAGTGTAGTCTTTTATGCATTCCAGCTTAGTAGTGTAAGTTTGAAATTATATTTTTGAATTGTTTTAGTTCAGAGCTCTCATCATTGGAACTTTAAAAGAAAAAATAAACTTGCATTACATTTGTAGTTTAGGTTGATCTCTTCCATTTTCAAAATGTTTTTAACAATTTAGTGTTTCTTTGGTTACTTTGTCAAAATTTTACTATGTTTCAATATTTTTTAGTCAATACACATTATCAAGGTTTCATTCTATTTACCCATAGTTAACGACTATTAAAAGCAACATTAATCTTTAAAATGAAATATACTTGTTTTATATTGATAACCACACACAAGATTCTAAGATTTGAGGGCCTTGGTGTAGGTTTGGAGAGTTAATTCTCAAAAGCAACAAAACTAAAAATATGGCTATTAAAAAGTGTAAAATCCATTAGTAACAAAAAATAATACTCAAAAAGGCATACCTCACATGTGCATCAAACATGAGGCCAAGCTATGCAAGTGTGGAGATGAGCCCCAATTTCCTTTTCTGTGGGTTACATGTAACATGGAACTTTTGTATAATTGGAATTTTCTCCAAATGACATCTATTCTCTAGAGCTTCAAGTACAAGAAAATTTCTAGTATTTCCTACCTATGCTCTAACACTTGATCCACAAGTGTTCTACCTAACTATCAATCACAAATCCATGATTGCGTTACATAATTTTTCACACAAATGGATATACGTATGAAGTGCTTTTTACACCTAAGATAAATGTACAACATATGGCTCAGCTCCCCAAGTGGATGTCCATCTACATCAAGGCACTTCCACCTTGGGTGATTTTTGCATGAGCGTCAGTGTAATTTTCCCTTGTGCATTCACTAGTTGGACCTAGCATGCCCTTACAATCCTAGGATTACTTTCAAAAGGCCCTTGTTTTGGTCTTCACCAACTAGACATGGGACTTAATCAATTTGGACTTGTCTGTAAAATAGTAGTTTGCTTGTGGTTGTTTTTAGGCCTTTTTAGTGGAGTTTCATGTTAGTGCAACACATAGATAGCCTAGGTTTTGAACACTCACAAGTTACTTTGTGTTGAGTTTTGAGTGTCAAAAGTGGCTAACCAATTGCATTGTAAATTTTAGAGTATAAGGGGTATCCCTCATGAAGTCATGAACCCACCTATTTCAATTCATATGTTGGACATTCTTAGTCATTCATCATGTGAGTCAAAAGACAATATGCATACAACTTGGAATAACCCCATAAGAGAACTTATGGAAAATAAACTTACTTCTAAAGAATTATTAGAAAATGGTTTCTCATAGATTTAGATAGAAATTATCATAATTTTAGGATTAATAAGCAGTTATTACTAGTACACTAATAGATAAACATAATCTTTAAACACATCAATAAATAAATACACAATTAGATGAGAGAAAGAAGAGATAACACATGTAGTGGGAGAATAGAAAATAAGCTTCTTTATTAATTTACCATGGCTCTTATAATAATTCCTTCCAGTATCTACCTCTTTGTTACACATTCAGTTATTTATATATGATGTTAAGTTACAAGATAGTTATAATTAACTAACTACCTTTGTTGGTTAACCTGACTGCATGGATGACTAACTTACATTCCAAATTGGTCAGCCGACCCAATTGCATAGTTGAACAACTTACATTTTGACTTAATAGTCGACAAGGTTCGAATGTCAAGTCTAGACAACTAGGTTGAATAGCCCTTCCAACATCTCGCCCCACCTCAATTCATTGTTCATCCTAAGAAAGTGGGAGATTTGGATTACAAGAATAAAATTTTCAAAGAGGTTACAATACAAAAATTTTGGCAATTTTATTCTTGTGTTTGTTGTGGATATTTTGTGTTTGGCTTCTTTTCTATTATCGATGCTGGTGCTTTTGGAGTCGATGCTAGGACCACTAATGTCTACAAATATGTTACCCAAACTTCCTCAAAATTTGTTCTAGCCATGTATATAGGGGTACATCTTTTCTTAATAGTTTGACCACTTTTTATTGTTCCAACTATGACGTCCATTATGATTCTTCTGCTTCTATTTTTGTTGACTCTCACTATTGAATTGGAGTTGGAAAATTGGATTATGACATTGTAGGTGCAAAAATTGGAACCTCAGTCAAATTAGTGAAGCTTTAATGTATTTTTATTATGGGGTTGGATCTTGAATTCATTCAAAGATTGCCTTATGAATATGTGGGGCAATTCTTCGCAACTAATAGTCAAATACATATCATTCATCAATAATGAAATATTCCTACACCCCTATTGTTACAAAAAAATATCGTCACCATGACTATTTGCAGTTAGTATGGGTCTATCATCACTTATACTGGCCTCCTAAGCAAGTCTCAGACCTTAGCTCTTCATGTCAAGCTTTGCAAATGAGAGAACGAGCTTAAAATCAATAAAACTCTAGTTCCGCACTTTCTCTCACTTTTTCTTGCGGGCCCGCACCCTTTGTTCATATTACCTACGTATCTACACGCTCTGTCTATAAAGGGGTGGGTGCGTACCCCTGTAAAAGTCAAAAAGGCGCAAGTTTATTCTAAAAAACTCACTTTGGGTTAATTCTAGATGTTTCTAGAAGGAATTTTGACGTGGATTGTTCGCTCCAAGGTGGTTCATGCATCCCAAAAGAGAAGGAGCTAATTCCTTGATAGGAGGAGCTATCCCTTTGAAGGAGGGCTTTATCCCTTTGAAGGAGGACCTAGTAACTTCCCTCCATTGCACTATAAATTAAGGCAATGGGTCAGTTGCTAGGGAGGTTAGAAGCTGAACATTTTTAAGGGTAAATGCTGATGGAATTGAGACTTCCTAGTTAAGTTTGAGAGGAGAGATCACATACCTTTTGGCTTCATTGGGAAGTGAGTGAAACTTGTCAAAGTAGAGGAGACTTCTTGTTGGACCCTGGGAGGAGTTTGTACAACATCAAGGCACAGGTTGTAAAGTTCTTCTTTGATTTGAATTAATACAATCAGATTCATTTTTCTCAACAAATTGTCTTATGTGGTTTGTTTCATAAATTCCTTGATCATTATGATGGATATGCTTTATGACATTGGATTTTCAGGTGCTATTTAATTTGTTTGCTTGTTTGTGTTTGCAGACTTGCTACAAGGGAGCTCATTTGGATCAAAGGAGCGAGGCTTCCACAAACTTGCATTGGACCCAAGGTAGGCCTAAAACACTTGTTTGCCTTTGTTTTTAATTGCATATTTAGAGATAGATAGTTTTTGGTTGGATTTCTTGTCACTAGATATCTTTAGATACTAGGAAGGTTGAGCTTGTCCACAAAATCGACTCATTCCGTGTGACAAATTGGCGACTCCGCTGGGGAGTTGATTTTTTCCTTGTTTTTACTTTGACCTGAGAAACTGTGTTTTTGTTTCTGTTTTTGGCTTGCTGTGTGTGGAATTGGGTGGATTTAGTAGATATAGGATTATTTTTTGTTTTTCATAACTTTAGGAGAGGAACACACCCTCTTCTTGCAACACAGTGCGGACTTATCCGTACTTTTGCTTTTCACATAGAGCGTTCTCGCACCTGTGTGAACTGTGGGCTTGCGGACCCTGCTAAAATTTTGAAAACCTTAAGATTTTCTGTTTCAATCATTTTAGTATTTGTTTAGATGTTGTTATCCCCTACCCAGACCTGCATGTGACTTGTTAAGAACTTTCCTTAGGTTAATTCCATTGGTGTTAGGGTTTTAGGCTAAATTCCTAGAAGTTTTGGTTGCCGGTCTTGATTTTCATTTTGGTCGTGTAGTAGCTTAGAGCTTAGAAGCCGTAGAAGCCTCAGATCACCTTAGTTTTTACTAGCCTTCTTATGAGTCTAACCATTTGCAAAATCTACCTTCGTTGAGGAATCCATCTTGTGTTTTCTCTTTGTCAAACTTCGAAAAAGCTTGTGTTAAAAGTTTGGATTTCATTTTTAAGAAAGAAAACAAAAATTGGTTGTTTTTTGACTAATTTGTGATTATGTACAAGTTAGTTCTTGGTTTGCTTATAACCGAGTAAAACATCCTTGAAAAAGACATTTTGTAAGCTTTTACTTCAAATAGGTTTTTTATAGTTTATAGATCTCAAGATTTGCTTTGTCCATAGTTTTGAGTGTTTTATAAAAAATAAAAAAATATCTTTTGGAAAAAGTTTGTTTTTGTAGTATTTGAGTGTTTGAAAGAAAAGAGAAATTTTTGTGAAAATAACTAGTTGTCTCGTTTTGAGCGCATTGGAAAAGACAAAAACTCTTCTTTTAATTTGTTTGTTAAGAAATATTTGTGTTTACAAGCATTTGCATTCCCCAAACTCCTTCCTAGCTAGAAGTTCAATTGAAAGGGAAAATATGATTATAAGAATCATCGTAAGTGCATTTCTTTAGTGATTTCGAGTCGAGTCTTCACACCACGAGTTTCATCTCCGCACCTCTTGACTTCAAGAAAAACCAATAAAAATAACGCTTAAAGTAAAATCAATCTAGTAATCTTTTTATTTCTAGGGCTCTATTACACCAACATAGCTTAGGCTAGTGTCTTGGAGTATGGAGTAATCAACTCTCCGGGATAGTAAAACAAACAAGTAGCTGTATCTTGTGGTAGGAGAAAAATCCAACTGTTGCATCTATGCTTTGGGAAAGCTCCTCTTAAAGGAGAAGCATGAGATCGTGTCCGAACCAGTGTGGGAATCAATCCTTCATCATTAGGAACGACGCTAGATATTCATGTATTTAAAACGGTAAACCTCGGATTAACCATTGTCGAGGAGCCTGGGGTCACTTGTTGGTAAACATTGGATTATGTCAAGGAGCCTTCAAGGGGATTGAGCTTGCTACTTTGCCCTTGCGTTCGTATCAGATCGTAGACTGTTGCCCCAGGTATATTTGTTTCCGTTGGTGACCATAGTGACCATATTCTATAGGGTTCTTCCTAAGGTGACGGTGGTGGGAAGATCCCACTGTACCTGGAGCAGACGTCGGCTAGACTCACTTGGATTTTCTGGGGGGTCTCTTCACTCGAGACGTTTAGTGAGGAACTTGTGCCAGTCTATTCATTAAGCAGGTTGTCGGGGTAACTGTTCCAACCGCTATTTCTGTATTGAACTCTGCGATGTTGGATTTCATCACCAACTAGTGTTTTCAGTACGGAAAGTTAATGTTTGTGTGTGGTTTGATCTCCTAGATTCTTTAGGCGTGTGATTCAATTTGTTTGGTTCTTTAGAGGCTTTAGGTGGTTTTCATTGAGATTTTATTTTGTTTTCATGTGAAGTAGTTAAAATATTTAACCATGGCTGAATTACCGAGGAAGTCCCATAGAATTCGGGGCCAACCTCCTGAGTTTTCACCAAGCCAGCCTGAAGGGCTACGAGCCCTGGTAACTCCTAGAGACAATAGAGTTGGGTCACCTGAAGAAGGAGAATCTTCTTTGGTGGTACATCCTGATTTTCAAGCTTTAGTAGCAGATTATAATATACAGTTTGTGTCTGTTTCCGAAGATACTGGTAGTGTTTCATCTACTAGTGATATAGGTGAAGAACCTGAAATATCTGAACCTGAAACTGAAATTTCTGCTACTCCAACATCGGGGTTTAACTCTCCAGCTTTAAGTGGTCCTGGTTCACCTAGGGTAAATAGAGTAATTACCCAAAATCTTCCTTCTGGACTAATAGCTATTGAAGAACTTGCTACTCTGGAAGAAAAAGAAGGCATCCCTATCGGTGAAAATCAACCTGTTATAGAGCTTAGGGAGCGTGAATCAATCTTTTACAGTCCACCTAGGAAGAGTGCTTGGTATCTTTCATTGACTAACTTTTTGGAAAACCCAGGACTAATTTTTTCAGCACCTCGTATTCCTTATCACCCAACACCTAGGGGTTACTATCCTCCGTTAAATATGTCAAGACAGTCGTCCATGTTTTCTCAATCTCCGGAAGCCTTTTTGTACGATGGTCCTTCTATTCCTGCTGGGTATCAGTCACTTTCTGGTACTTTTTTGGGAGCATCTCCTCAACCTATTGAACAAGGGTTATTAACTGGAAATAATGGTACTAAGCCATTGACTGTAGAAGATATTCTCATGATGTCGGGTGCTATTATCAATCCTCAACCTCAAGGTGGCCAGTCACCGCCTCGGGGGCAGCCTCAAAATCTTCAAGTATCGCCTGGGGGGCAACCTCAAGGTACCCAGTTTGCGCTTGGGGGGCAACCTCAAGGTACCCAGTTTGCGCCTTGGGGGCAACTTCAAGGACAGTACATACCTACGGGACAGTACGTTCCTCAAGGTCAACCCCAGAGTCAATATGTACCTCAAGGTCAACCCCAGACTCAATATGTACCTCAAGGTCAGCCCCAGTATCAATATGTACCTCAAGGTCAACCCCAGTATTAGTATGTGCCTCAGGGTTATCAACCCCAAGGTCAGTACCCAACCCAAGGTTACCAACCACCTTCCGGTCAATCATATGTTCAAGGATATGGAAATGTATCGTTGAATTATAACCCTACCCTCAAACCAGTTATGGTATTCAATATTCTCAACCTATTATGGGTCCGTACCACGGAATGAACTTAGTGTGGGATCCATCTCAATCCCAATAGGTCTTGCAACCAAATGTACAATTTTCATCTCAAACTGGACAACCCTTGGTTTCTGGTTCACCCCAGCAACCTGTCCAGTCTACTATTCAAACTTCTGCACCTTCTGTAGTTTCTCAGCCTGGGCCTAGTACTTCGCGTACTCCAACTCAAACGACTGCTGCAACTGCTGCAACATCTGTTCAATCTACCCCACCTACATCTAGAGTATCGATAGCTCTGGTTTCTACTATTCCTGCATCAACTCCTCAGACATCTTTACCTCAGTCTGGACTCACGGTTCACACTTCGGTTCAGATGCCTGTAGGACAACCTGGTTCAAGTACGGTCGTCACAAGTCAACCTCAATTTACTTATCAACCGTACCAGGGACAGTACCGATTCGGTTCTACTGTGCAGCAGCCAGTCTATCAGTATCAACTGTGCCCTGGGTATACATATAAACAACCTCAACAACCTCAGTACGGTCTGGTTAATCCTGGTTTTCTGGGAGGATATAATATCCCAAATGCAATTCCAATTCCTAGTTATCCTGGATATCCTCCTCCTAGGACTGGTCTGACGACCCAGAGTTTTAAGGACCCTAATCGTCAGTTACCATTTATCACAACATTGGACTTGCCTGACTTGACACGCCTTATGAACGATCCAATTAACTATCTTCCGTTTTGGCCGCCAATGCCAAATAAGTTGCCTAGTGATATTCCTAAGTTTGAAGGCAAATCAGGAGAGGACCCGTCGAACCATGTGATGACTTATCACCCTCTGGTGTGCGTCTAATTCCATTTCAAATGATTCAATCCATTTAAGACTTTTCCAGTGCACTCTAATTGGTCTTGCGGCCAAGTGGTACATTGAGTTACCGCGAGCCACTTTTTATAACTTTAGTCAGTTAGCTACTTCGTTTTTAACTCATTGTCAGTTTCCAGTCAGATATGACAATGGCATGGAATTATTAACTTCACTAAAGCAGTCAGCATCCACTTACATTTCAGATCACATTCATGAATGGAGATGTCGACGACGTTTAGTGAAAGTTTTTATCCCAGATCAGATCTTACCTGAATGGTTTGTAAAATATTTACTACCCAAGATCACCGAGGATGTAGCTAAGGCCAGAGTTGTTACTAAGGAGCAAGTAATTTCTCAAGCACAGTACCTTGACTTAGTTTATACTCAGTCAGGTACGTTTTCACACGGAATGAGTCGAGGTTGCAGACAAGATCGACCTCCCTAGTATCTAAAGATATCTAGTGACAAGCAAGCTAATAAAAAACTATCTTTCTCTAAATATGCAATTAAAAACAAAGGCAAACAAGTGTTTTAGGCCTACATTGGGTCCAGTGCAAGTTTGTGGAAGCCTTGCTCCTTTGCTCCAAATGAGCTTCCTTGAAGTAAGTCTGCAAACATAAACAAGCAAACAAATTAAATAGCACATGAAAAGCCAATATCATAAAGCATATTCATCATAATGATCAAGGAGATTATGAAACAAACCACATAAGACAATTTGTTGAGAAAAATGAATCTGATTGTATTAATTCAAATCAAAGAAGAACT
>APFE031069880.1:0-10904 GCA_000404065.3 Pinus taeda
TCAACCAACATTGTTTCTATTTAGCAAGTCCTTGACTAACAGCTCTATCTCTCACTTAGATTAAAGCACATAATGTTGGCGAGACCAATGATTGATAGACACGCATCATCATTGTCTCTCTTAGGGTCATACCCACCCGGGTGTTCTCCGAGTATGCCCTACTAGGACTATTCTCATCTTGGGTTCCTAACCCTAGAGAATATTGGTCCTCTTGCCCACTCTTGTCTTGGATGCCCTACCACATCCTCAAAGAGTGTCGAATGCCAGATGATTACACAATCCTCCATTTTTTCTTCCACACTGAAGACAAGAATGTCGTATCTAACTCTCCCTATTAACTAGGGACGAGTTCCAAGTTTCTCTTTACTCAAAAACTTGCTTGAGTTCCTTTGCTCATAGGAACTTCCCAAAGCTCCCTCTTACCCAGGGACTCTATCATCAATGCTTTATAGGGTCTTCTAGTTCACTGATGATTCAAGACTTCAATGTCATCAATTTCTTCACATGTAGGGTCATCCATCCATCACTTTCCTCTCTCATGGCATTCCTTCTTTCCCGAAAAGTATCCACCTTGGCTTCATATTTGGGGCTTCCTTCATAAGCTCATTTGTCTTCACTCTTCTTCAACAGTGATTGCTCTGGATCATAGGGTACATAGTTGTGACATCCTTCACAACTCTCCTTTCCCTGATCCTGCACACATACCCAGACTTTTCCAACAGGTCAGACACCAAAACAAATCACATATTACCTTTTGGTGATGGCTTTTTCGAGTGACATCTTCTTGTAGGTATCAATCATCCTGCATTCATGTTGGCACATCTCCCAATGATATCTGTTGTCAAGGGTCCTCATCTGTTCAGACTTCCATCAAAGTCTTCACATCATTCTAGAAGTTTTCCTGGTCAAGTCTTCCTGATCCACTAGATGTTGACTGCCTTTGTCATGGTTGCATGTTTCACGATCTCTTCCATCCTCATGCCTTCCTTTCCCAAGAACTCTCATAGTTCTTCAATGGTCATCAACTACATTATGAGGACATATTATGTTGATTTCATCTAGTTTGATTTATGTCTTTCTGCATCCTTTCAGAGGAGGAGATCTATTCCCTTTTTGATCATGTTTGATCTATTTTATCTGCAACCACATATCATGACATTACAATATCAAATGCAAATACAAACACACTCATATATACCTTATTTTCCTTCCAGTATTTTCCTGCAGCTTCCTTGATTGAAAAGATCTTCAATCCCTTGGTCTGCTCCATACTTCATGTCATTGAACCACCAAATCATGAGTTACAAGAGTTGGAATTTCTTATGAAACATTTGTTGTCTGTCTGGACTAGGAGATCCTCTGTTGAGATCTCTATCAGAGATCCTTCAAGATCTAGTACATCTCCATCCGGCAAATGTTTCCTTTGAATGACTTCTTCCTATTCTTCAATGTATAACGAGATTCCCAAGAGTTATGTTCTTCATGATTCCATACGAGCTCTTGATGCCACAATACATATTACTATGTTCATATTTGCAGGGACTTCTTATAAGATCCTTTTGAGAGGGATACCATCTCATCCGTAGTGGAGATCCATTACTCCCTCTTTCCCTTGATCCTTTCCTCAGCTTTCTCCATCTGTCAGGTAATCTTTCCATAGTACTAATCTTTCCTCTGCTTCTCTGCACTCATTTGTATTCTAACATTTTGCCTTTCTCTATCTGACATAAAGACCACATAGTGTTGATCAAGGTAACCTTCTTGTTTATGGACATCTGTTACCTTGCTTATCAATATCAATATCAATGATGATTATTTTCCCAGATCTCTCCATTGATATTTCATGAAGATATTCCTTCAATCTTTAGCGCTTTTTGCACTTTATTTCAGAGAGTATATTCTTTTGTGTCTCCTTTCTTTCTTCATAGAACCTTAAGATTGCTTATGACTTCAAAGGAGACCTTGAGGTACTGACTTCACTCCTTCATGAGGATTCTGTCAATCCCACTGCAAGAACTTTGTCTAACCTATAGATTTTCTTGAAATGATGAAGTCAATAAACCAAAACTTGATTATAGAATAAACGATACTTACTTGATACGTGAAGACAAGAACTTCACCTTGATCATGTTGGTAGTAGTTGAAGCAAATATATCGATTGAGATCCATAGATTGCCCTTCAACAAATTGTTGATACGTATTGAATTGAAGTTGCTTGCCACAATCCATAGAATAGCTTCTAATTTGAGTATTGTTCATATACATTCTCAGATCTGATATCTAAAGAAGGATCCAAACTGAGTTGTGGATGATCTTCTCAAAACTGTTGTTGAGATCTGAACACTATTGATATCTAGAACCCTTGCTAATGCATACTACTCTCTGATCTAGGGTTTGATTCTTCCATGTAGATCTTCAACTGCTTTGATGTCTTGATTCCTGAATGTCTCCTCTGCCCTTATTTTGACTATTGAAACCATTCCCTCTGATACCATGTTGAAGAATCTAGGGCAAGCATAATTACAATGATTCTTCGTTACATACTCTAACAATTTGTGAAGCATTTAAGCAATTTTTCTTAGCTTGATGTTTACTTCATTATTAGCATATGTTAACTTCATCAAATTGCAATCAAAACAAAAGAGACGAGAACACAAATGTTTTGGCTTTCTACCAAGGCCAAAACCTCTCCCTCTTGGAGAGGAAAACCCATGCGTAAATTCTTCTTATAGAGATTCCATTGACGAATACCAAGACCATGACCCTTGACGCACTTTGCCTCTCCAAGAGCAAGATATCAATCCTCCTTTCCGTCATTGCTGAGATCCTCCCTATTGCTGCACCATTGAAGCCATCACTACTGAGATCTTCACTGTTGCTTCATTCACTGTGATCTCTATGCTTTCATTGATGCACTGAGACAGTCGTTACATTATGTCAATGAGCTCTTCATTGAAGTCATCATCATGATGACTGTTGAATATATCTTTGTCATCATTGTATATTCGTTGAGACAGTGATTCTCATTACTGCTTCATCATGTAACCCTTGTCACTGTTATGATGCTGAGACTACATCATTACTTTATCATTGGTATGTTGGGACTAGAATACAACTTCTTCTTGTTCTACATAGGCTACAATACTGCTCAATACACATAGATCTGAGTCTTACTGTAATGCATTCATTACCGAGACTATATGCTATCTACTATAGCAATACCATGCTTGATCTCTGTGTCCTTCTCCGAGATTCATCTATATATTGTGTCTTCATTCATAGAGTGATCATCAAGTGGGTGACTACGTTTAGAGTTCCTTCCAATTAAGCCAAGACCACAAAGATGCTAGAGTTGTGTCATGTCACACGAAAACTAACTATACCCAAACAATATGATAAACCTTGTAGAGTGGATCTTCTCCTATACTCTCACACGAAAGAATGCGAGATACCTCCTTCAAATCATAAGTATGTTGGGACTCTACTTCACTGTGATGACGTTATTCACTGCTCCTTGCATCGAGGTTGTTACTGCACCTAAACCCAAACTAGGTGCAATCAAACCCTACTGCGGCTCCTCTCTATATGACTGCAACTTCTTCTTTATCACTGCGGCTACCCTCTATTGCGGCTCCTCTTCTTCATCACTGCGTCTCCATGCCTTGACTGCAACTTCAGCTCCTCATGACTACGGCTACATATCTTGATTGCGGCTACTGCGGCTTCATTACCCGAAATTTCAAAGACGTAAAAGTGTGAAGAACTGTTCTTTTGAGCCGACCCTTCGTGGGTATTTATAGTGGTTAGCCTCCTAAATTGAATCGACCTACATCCATGAACCGACGGGTCTTTTTATCAAGTCAACATAACATTTATTTATTCATTTAATTTATTTATTTGGAGCCGACCTTATCATTTCTTTATCGCTTTGCTTGAGGACTTCGGAAGACTTGATTTGAGGCATAGATCTTGGTCTTGGAAGGTTGTTACACTTGTTGAAGACTTGTATACATGACATGACTCTTTGACATATAAAATAAATCCTAAAGACGTCAAGAAGAAGTCTTTTACCTAGTGACACTTCTTGCTCATGAAACCCATGCGCAAGATTACAAAAATAATTTATTTTCTTTTATTACATCAAATAAAAAGATCATGTCATTATGAAGGCCAAACCTAGTTACACTTTCTTCAACACAACAAACTAGAGGGAGAGGCCATATGCAAACTCGTTTCATATGATCAGATCCTCTGTGCAGCAATAGAGGAGGTGTGTCTCATTTCAGAACCTTTGGTAAGAGTTCTTCAGTTGGTTGATGGAGACAAGCCCACAATGGAGACAAAGGCCACCTCTTTCATTGGCTTCTAGAGGATGACCGAGTCCATTTGTATCCACAAGGGCAAGGCCTTCTTCCTCTAGAGGAAAAGGAAAAGTCATTCCCTATTCCCATGAAAGGGGCAAAGGATCTCAGTGACTGATTACTTTATGACATGTAGATGACTCATGATATACATTTATATATTTATATATTTTTTGTTGATATTTTGACTCTTGAGATTTGAGACTGAGACAGGACTCAAGGTTCAGAACTTGATTCACTATTTTGATATGTGATGTAGCACTAGACTTCATATACGTATTATATATTAGATTTCTTTACATGTTTATGTGGAAATGCATTTATTTGATGTTGTGGATACTTTAGATGCTAAAAAAAAAAAAATTGTATTTTTTTTTTAATTTTGCGGACTTTTTACCAACTTTTTCAAAAATCTCCGAACTTTAACGACTTTTTCAATTTCTAGACCCTTGTCAATCCTGACTTCGACTTTTTCCGCATTGCAAAATTATAAAATCAACATATCTTTATGACAATGTATATAGCCATCCTTACAAACACCTTCTAGCAGTGAGAAAAAGAAAACAAATAAAGAAAATAACGACGGCAAAGTTGGGTTAAGTATGGGAAACATTTCCCAAGCGTCACCATACAGAAACACCTAGTTGTTTCCCCAACATGTCCACACTGAAATGTTTCCTATGCAAATACATGAGAAAACAGAGTTGTTTCAATGGTCGTTTTTGTGAATAAGCACAGATGTCATCATTGCAAACATGAAAGTAAGAAATTACAAAGTTATTACATGTTATAATCAAGCCAATTAGTGTTCATTTTGTTGATTTTTCAAGGAAATCTGATCTTCTAAAATGATAATTGCTTTCCAATGATTTCTTTAACCAAGTTTACTTATGTCACATAGCTCATTAAGCAATTATACATACAAAATATCTAAGTAATGCAATAATGACAGTAGGATTGTAAAAAGACAGCCAAGCACACAAAGGGACACAAATGTTTCACCTGGGAAACCCAAACTCGAGAGAAAACCCAACAATATTTTCTAGGAGAAATTCTTCAGTTCAACAAATTTACAATCTTATATTCAGAAGACAAATCAGATCAAACAGACCACAAAATTCCACAAGTCAAACCTTGGTCAAACTTCCCATAACAGAGTTTGGTCAACTGCCTCAGAAATGCAGTCAAGCTGTCCTCAAGAAACTCGGTCAACAACCTCTAAAACTTGGTCAAATTTTGGTCTTTGTCTCTTTCACACGTGTGAACAGAAAACAGATGATTTTCAAATGATCCAAATTGATGCCAAATGGAGGAGATCGAGTGTCTTTATATAATGGTCTAGACGTGCCCAAAGGGCACGTCTCCTTGTGCTGAGCCGACCTGTACTTTAGGGCCAGCCTCAACAGTTTTAATTCAGATTTGAATTTTTAATTTCCCTCTTATTTCTTTCATGGGCCGACTTGAATACCAACCACAGCTACCAAAAATCCAACACTCCCTCTTAGCTAGGCAGGTATTCACCTTGACTTCCTCAGATGTCCTCTTCGCTGAACAGTTTCTCCATCCCAAGAAAAGATTGAATGAGCTTGCTATGTTAATGTATCCATCCACTTCATGTTCTATCCTAGAACCATGTGGAAAGAATCCTGCATTAGCATCATGCAAAGGATCTAATTATCTACTAGTCAAATCCCCTTTGAAATTGGATCTAATCACCCACTGGCCAAAACCTTTGACGATATGGTTGGAACCTTCTAACAGAGGTCAACAAGACTAGTCTTGGGTCACCAACTCAACAAAGTCATCACTTGGAGAAAGGTCAATACCTTTGACCAAAAAAATGGTGAAACCCTGGGCCAATTACGATTCCTGCGTGCCAATTGAATGGTAAAACACTTGCCCAATGCTAAAGGAACTCACTCTACCCACTAGCCAAGCACCTATTGGCAATATGGTCAGAAAAATTGATTAGGGGAGCACTCTAAGCCCTAATGCTCTTTGGCCAATCTCCTTGGCCACATTACATGGCTCATGGTCAATACCCTTGACCTAGGGAGAATATTTTCCTATTGATACTACAACATCAACAATCCCTCTAATCGAGGAAAGCATTCTCAACCACTCCAAGCTTGTCCCTTAAGTAAACAAACTTCATCCTAGGACAAAAGCTTTGTGATAATGTCAATGGCCTACTGATCTATAGAAATGTACTAGAGCCATACTGCTCCCTTCTATACCTTGTATCGGTACTTGATCTCAATGTGCTTCGAACTGTCATCACAGTCGTCTCTAGCACTTGATGAAGTAATTTTGCGAGTAGCTTCTGAAGTCACATTACTTCACAACTCGCCAAACTCGTTGCAATATACTTGGCCTCTACAAATTTCTTCTTCCTGCTCATCCAGGATATCATAACAAAACCCAAACTGAAGCAACATCCTAATGTGCTCTTCTTGTCTTCTGCACTCTTCCTAATTTTAATCTGTATATCCCTGCGATTGTACTTCATCATTTGAGACATCTCTCAATCCATATGCAACTATACCATGTTGATACCTCAACACATGTTCTGTTGCATGCATGGGCTCAACCATAATCCATCACCATAGTTGCTTTCTGGTCACCCTGACTGGGTGCTCCCTCTGATACTAGAACAATTCCTGCTATGGCAATCCTAGTTGCTCTCTCTGCCACTATTGCTTCCTAGTCACTAAAGCATATTTATTGTCTGGCATGGTCCACTCATAAAAGGCATACTACTCTTAGAGACCTCCCGTCTCTTCACATTTAGTCTAACAATCCCATGACATCCACTTGGACAACTGGTCCTTCCTCTTTTCCTAATTGTTTGTACATCGAGGGATCCACCAAATTTGAATCAAAGCCTCTCAGCTTCTTCAGATTTGTCACCATGGGAGTGTCCATGGACTTGCAATGCATCATCCCAAATCTCTGAAGGATCTCAATAGTATACTTTCCTTGACCAAGGAAGTATAGTGCATCAAATCTAGATCCTTCATCTCGAACTCAAAGGTCAGCTATCTCTGACATTGAAGCAAGGCTTGATTGCTCCCACTACAGAAGCAATCCTCCTACCATTGTTGCTCCCTCTGTCACATGAGTCCTTATCCCATCAGAAACAAGTCATGTAATAACAAGAGCAACCGAGAGTCAACAGATATCCATCAATCCGAGGAAACCATGCTCAAGGTCTGTACAAAGCTTTCTTCAGTCTGTAGACATGAGATTTCCTCTCATGTACCTCAAGGCCCTAAGGTTGTTCTATGTACACTTCCTCCTCAGACACTCCATTGAGGAAGGTGGTCTTTACATCCATTTGATGTAATATTCTATCCATAACAGAAACAATAGAAATAGCAATTCTAATAGAAGTGTACTTGGCAAATGTCTCTTCATAGTCCTCTCCCTCTTTCTCGGAGAACCGTCTTGCCACGAATCTTGCTTTGTACTTCTCTATGTTGTCATCTACCGCATGCTTGATCTTGTATATCTACTTGGAAGTCATCATCATCAAAGGAATCAAAGTGATCTCCCTCACATTGAAAAAAGGATCACATCTCAAACATCCTTGAAGAAGATCATCTCTCCCCATTCGAAAAAGAAGTGTTGTCTTTTGAAGAAAGAATATCGTCAAGGAAGCAAACATCATCAAGAAGGCATCTAGTGAAAGACATCATCATCAAAGGAGCATCTTCACTTAACAAGTATTCTATACTTTATGTCTCAAACTACAAAGACTTCTTTCTGCAAGGAGAACAACAAACTTGTTGGGACATCAAATTACCCTGCATGGAAGAAGATAATAGATTTGATCCTCATAGAAAATGAAGTTAGTGAATATGTCACATGCTCAATCACCAAACCTCCTCAAGAGAAATCTCAAGCGCTATCAAAGTATATGGAAGGAGAAGTAAGAGCTCAAAGAATCCTTATTGAGTCAATCAAGGATTCCCTCATTCCCTATATAGCAAAGTTGGAGACACAAAAAGAAATCTATGAAAAAATGGTGGAAGTATTCTCTGTAAGTACTACAGGAGAAATTATTTCGTTAAGAATCAAACTATACAAGATGAAAGTTTCAAAGGAATAAGGGCTAGCCTCATACCTCATGAGAGTATTTCAAATAAGAGATCAACTACAAGAGCTAGGAGAAGTAGTGTTTGATCGAGAGATGACCACCATTGTGCTCAATGCACTATCTGATGAATGTGGCAACTTTGTATCAAGTATCTATGGAAAGAAGGAAACTACCCCATTCAACAATCTATGGTCATTATGCAAAATTGAAGAAATCAGACTGAAGGCAAAGAAGGATGTTGGATCCAATGAAGAAGCTCAAGCATATGCAGCGATGGCTAGGAAGAAAGGAAAGTCTCAAAAAAGATTTCAAAGGAAAATCAACATGTCTAAGATTCAATGCTATGAATGCAATGAATATGGGCATTTCAAAAGGAATTGTCCTAAACTCAAGAAGGACAACAAGAAGAGAAAGGAAAGAAATGAAGCCCATGTCACCAAAGAAGTAGAACCAAAAAAGAAAAAGACAAAGGAGGAGGACGTGAAAGACCTTTATTATGACTAAGATAACCTCCTACGCTTAGTTCTTTTCAATTTATAGAAGATAGCAGTCGTGATGAAAAGCATCACAAGTATGATAGGATGCATTATAGTAGAGATTGAGATGACATCATCATAGAGGCATGGAAGGATTGTCGAAGTAGAAGTCTATCTGGTTGAAGCAGTCATAGTACATGATAGAAAGGAAGTATCTCATGGTATCTTCGTTGGAAGCATAAAAGGATAACCAAAGTAACAATTTGAATGATTGAAGTAAGTCATCTAGCAAGATAGGAAGATAAGAGGTTGTCACACATCATCATCATTAGAAAGAAGCATTTAAAAAATGAGGATCATCAAGATCCTCCATTGGCATCTTTGTTAAAAGGTTCACCCCTACTTAGAAGAAGCAAGTGTCTTGCAGATAGTCTACATTCCACCTTGTGTGGGATCCATAGATTAGAAGGATGATGGTATGATGACTAAGATGTGCAGCATGTCAAGTTGGTTGAAGTATTTTCATCTTCAAGCAAGCAATGGAAGTTGCTAGAAGGAAGTCTAGATGACCACATGGAGGAAGAGATATGTATATATTTGGTAATAGATAGATAAAGTCATGTCATCACATAGTTGCAAATAGAATGGTTAGAATGTTCTATCTCATGAGCATGATGAAAGAAGAAGAAACTCTTCTATTAGAATGATACATGAAGACATGTAGACATGCAGACAATGTGCCTTGAACTCTTTTACATATTAACATGATATGACCTCATGAAGAATATGAGGTGGTTGGCAACTATGGTTCCTATAATGAAGGAACTATGTATAGAAGATCCTAAGGAAGCAGTATGTGAAGAAAAGTGAAAGAAGAGTTCGTGAAAGATATATCTATAGTCACGTAAGATAAGAAAAGTGATCAAGATATGATAACAAGAAGGATTGGCTATGACATCTCCATGGAGAAGGTATGAAGACCCTGATATCTATGAAACTTGGTAATGTATTTCTTGGAGATGGATTCATATAGTATGTTAAAGGATGTTGATGTTGCAAGAAGCAGATGTCATGACAAAGGGTCATCATAAAGAGGTAATACTAATTTGATGTTCATTTTTTATTTTTGAAAGAAAGCATCTAGTTGGGTTGTAACAGGGCTACCGAAAGAGGGTTGTAGAAGTACATCTACAACCAAGATTGGATGGAAGATCCTAAAAGAAATATGACTTGGAAAAGGTAGCAGTATGAAGGATAGCCAGATCATGACGAAGAAGGTCACTTCCCGACGATGAAAAGGATGACATGACTATTGGTTCAACACTATGTTTTGTTGAAGGAAAGTGATGGAGAAGATGGTCGATGCCCTACGAATAAATTATGGAAGAAGATGGCTCCATGATGAAGAAGTTGAAGTTCATCCATGACATGTTGATGCAAAAAGGAGGATCTCTACAAGCAATTGATAGTACCATGATCTCCATTGAAGAGCAGATAGTTGTTGTTGGTAACAAGTCCCTAGTTAAGAGGGAACTTGGGTATATTCCTTTTATAGGAATGAATAGATCCTCCCTAGTTGAGAGGGAGATATAGACACATCATTCTTGTCATCATTTCATGAAGAAAGAATGGAGGATTGGGTAAGCATTTGAGATTGACATCGATACTCTTTGAGGATGAGGTAGGGCATCAAATAGGTAAGAGTAGTTGAAGAGGAAATTCCATGAGAATGTGTAAATCCAAGATGGGAATGGTCCTAAAAGGACATACTTCGTGAACATTCGGATGGGGTATGTGCCTTGAGAGACAATGATGAAGGTGTCTATAAACATTCGGATGGGGTATGTGCCTTGAGAGACAATGATGAAGGTGTCTATAAATCATTTTTTGTCTCCCTAGCATTGTGCTCTAATCTTGTGGAGAGATGTAGTTGTTAGTCAAGGCCTTGTTATGTGACAATGTTGGTTG
>APFE031069883.1:8610-19381 GCA_000404065.3 Pinus taeda
CAAGAGCCAACAACTCAAGTCAAGACCAGGAGCTTTAGAAGATGGAAAGTAAGTTCCGCTGTGCATTATTTTCAATTTCTTACAAAGGAGTAGATCTTGGTTAGGGTTTAAAGTAATTAGGAAAACCCATAAATTTAAACCAACACCTCTTTCTTACAAACAAAGGCAGTCCAAAAGAAGATCCCACCATGCAGAAATCATATATATAAGCTAGATAAATAGAACGTGATCAGTCACAAGAAGTAAGCCAACATCAAAGTTGGTATGTATTAAAACATGAACCCATAAGATATTGCAATATTGGTCAGACTATAGATGGCAGTAGAATGGACCAGAAATCAAGTACACTTTAATCTGCCTACCTTTTACATATTTTAGGAAACAGAACACTGCTCAATATTGTTTTACAGCCTCACAGCTCTAGATACAACCGAAATGTCTTTTCTCACCTGACCTCATCGACACGCTATGTTTTTTACTACCATCATTTTCTACAGTAGCAAAGGTGAGCTAAGAACAGAAACAAAAATTAACATGGCATCCCCCATTTCCTAGCAGGGAGACATAGTGTGAGCATACTCTGCATACAAAACGTTGATCAGTCGCGTTTCTCAATCAAGCAGCATAATCTCTTTGCATCGTGAATTAGAAATCAACTAACTTTCATGAGTTCCCACCTATATCATACTTATATGGTTTCAATCCTATTGCATCTATCATTCAACCTCACATACGAATAGGACCAGCCCTCTCTTCCAATGGGGCATTGTCCACACAGGTAGGGGTAGCCCTCTCTTCCCATGGGGCAATGTCCACACAGATAGGGGTAGCCCTCTCTTCCAATGGGCCAAAGCTTGAAAAGGCGAGCCCATCCCGCTTCCAATAAGCCAACGCTCTTACCAGTAGGGTTCGAAATTTCTTTAGAGTGCATAGAAAGAGACTGATGGGCTTTTCAGGTTCACCCTCTCTCTTGAGCTTCTCTGGCCTATCTTTCAGTGAAGGTAATTAGGAAAATGCCCCAGATCACAAGGACCCTATTAAGTGAAACTGTATGTGGCACAAATAAGGGTCAGCAAAAATTAGTAAAACGCTGATGTGGAGCTCCCAAGCCATGGCAAGAACAGGGGTTATACCTAATAAGCATAGAAAAACATCTCTGCCCATCGCTTTGTCAATTCAAAATCAAAATCGAGATCAAAATTCCCATCCCTCTTGTTGACGCAAATATCCGGTCCAGGAATTGACAGGATGCACAATATTACGAGTGGATGCCCTGATCAAATCCTCTGGTTTTAATGTGAGGTCTCTGTTCTTGCTGAAAGTTGTTAAAATATTCATGAATGTCGAGTTAGGAGTTATGAATGTCGAGTTAGGGTACAGTCATTAAAAGGCTCCAAACAAGGGAACATGGTAAACCCAAGGGCCCATACTTAACAAGGAAGACAAATAAAGGTAATGGACCTATGAAATAAGCGGGGCTCTAGAACTTACCTTCCAATACAATTGATTCAATATACAGATGTAAAAGGGTTCCCTACAACATATTCATTTGAGCAAACAGAAACTACAGGACATACCTTCTTCAAAGCCAAAGCAACCCGCTTGCTATTAAGTTTGTCCATGGCATCTAAACTCAGCCTTGCACATCTAAAGGCCCGTTCTTGCAGCAACGCCGGCATATCTGCAGCTTTCACTCTCACTTTTAGCGCAGCTGCGACCGCTGCCAAATTCACCTCCACAATAGCCGATGGGACAACATTTGTAGTACAACCAGCAGCCGCAATCGCGGTCACAGCCATGGAAGGCTTGGACTTGGCGTCATTCCTCAATGCCTCCTTAGAATAAACAGTTTCCTGAGCTAGTTTGTTGTGATGAGCAGAAACTGATGGGTTCTTCTCATTTTTGGCGGGGGGGTTGATCTTATTCGGCGGGTTCCCCTGTTCCCTCTGGGCAATCAGCTGAATTTCGTCTCGGAGACTCTGGAGGTGTTTCAAGTCCTCGTCCACTTCCTCTTCCTGGCCCAATGGGGGTCGCCGCGTGGTTTGGCAGATCGTGGAGGTCGAGGTGGGTTCCAAACTTGGTGCGATCTTTTCAGGCAATGCGGGATCCTTCTTCACCCTCCGTTCATTTCTGCCTAACGCGCGGTTTTCCTCGATTAGTCTGCTCAAAATATAGCTCCTCCTTGCCAGTTCCCGTTCGGCTGCTGTGGCGACACAGGCGCCTTCCATTGAGCTCCGTTGCCACACCAAAAACTCCAACTCATTAATGGATCCGGATTGATCGGAGAAATCCCGGCCTCGCCTTAATTTGAACCCGCCAGTAAATCACACTGGCATTCAGCTCAATCCTACGTCTCCAACAATACTTCGTTAATTCTAAACCGTCCGATTCATTGGAGTAGTGTGGAACATTAGTCTCAGTCTTTTCGTACACTACGTATATCGAACCGTATGATACGAATCTGTAGTCGTACTGCCTTTGGCGTGGACGTGATGCTACAAGTCATGATGACCTGGAGATAGTAGGTGGAGAATTTAGAGCCGGTGGTCCGATTAAGCTAAATAATTTTAATAATGTAGAAAATTTAATTTTATAACAGTGGGGCAGAAATTTTAGGTGAGCACAAGGTATTCAGCATTCGATTATATAGTATTTAATATTTGGATTGTCAGGCCGTTCATCATCGGTTGTGAAGCTATTTGGAATACACACCTCAGCATTTAAATTTTATTTATATGGAGAATTATTACATTATAATTTATACCTCCGCATAAATTTTATTCATCCGAAGAATTATTATTATATAATTTAAATTGATTTAGTTTAAGTCTTATTTAGAGTTTTTTATGGTGGTGAAAAATAACAAAATTGTTGTTAAATTTTGATTTTTATGGCAGATCTTTGTTCAGAATCTGGTGAAAAATTTTGTTCTTATATTTTGATTGGTAGGATTTAAACTGAGTTTTTGTACTATATTGGTTTAACAAATTCAGAAACTCTACAGTATTTGGATTGTGAAAAAATCACTTATTAAATTTGTAATTTTAATAAATTTTGTAAAATTCTAAACCAATTAAATCAAAAAAACAAACTAAAAATTCTAAAAATTCACTCTTAAAGCTATTCTATTTAAATTAAATCGGAAAAAAACCAGAAAATTCTAAAAAAAATCGCACTTAAAACTATTATATTTAAATTGGATTCTGAGATGATTTTCGTATAATTTTAAATGAAGTGAAATCGGTTCAAATTTCTAGATGGATGGGGACTTTGACTCTGCCGCGACTTGTGATATAAAGACCGGATTCCATACTTTGCGGGGAAGTGCAAATGTCGATTTCGGCGTCAGAAAACGGAGAGATGGGTGACGTGCACGTGAACTTTTACACGACTTGCAAGGCGAGGGTGCAGACGTGGTTAGATGGTGGACATAGATTTTTCAAAGATTTTGGCCTACGCTGCTGCTGCCTGCGCCTGTCGTGACTATGACCAACACTGACTCACTGCCCAGGCGTTCACCACAAGCGACAAACGACTTGGAAACAAATGAATGGAGAACTGATCCCTCCGACAAACGACCTGACCGATGAATGGACAACTCATCCCTCCCCAACGGGATTGTCCTCTATGTCCTGGATTCGATTCTCAGTCTGCTCAGAGAGAGAGATATATATATATATATATATACACACAGAATAGAACTTCATGGCGCTCACCACCCATTCATTGGCCACAGGCGTGGTGGACTCTGAATTGTATGGTATGAACGACTATAGTAGGCCGTATTCCAGCTTTTCCAGGTTTAAGCTCTTTTTGGAACATTTTTTTGTTTTTTTGTTTTCCGTCGGGGATTTCGAGTTAATTTAATTGTCCTTCACTTATAGATTGAATAATATTTAGGCAGTTGTCTGTAATGCGACTTTTTGAACGTTTTTCTGGTGGCTTTTTCCGGTCAAAATCAGGCAGTAATTTATTGGAATCGCAAGTTTGATAGCTATTTTCCGCACAATCAAAGCGTCCCGGGGTTTTCCAAGGTGCTGAATCTAAATATGCAGTTAAAAAACCATTTTAACTGTAACAAATCAAGATTTAACCTCAATTTCTTATACCGGATTCAGTCATCGGAATCTCCAAAAAGTCGCATTATAGACAACTCCAATATTTAGGGTGGGTTTACTTAAGTAATATTAATTTGATTATTATGAAATGATATTTTAAAGTTTACCTAAATTTTTTATTTTATTTTATTTTCTAATTTAATTTTTTTTATTCAAATTGATGATGAGCTAGCTTCACTTGCCAAGAAATCCATGTTAACATAATAAATTTTTTTTGATGTTTTTGAAGGCATCACATTCCAAAATGAAATGTTTTTCCATTCCACTACCCACATGTGCAAAATGTACACGCCCATTCTTTCCAAGCTTCTTTAGGCCTTTTCCACCGTTCTATTTTACACCAACGTTAACATACATATATGACTCCTCTAGGAAACATACATATTTCCATATGATGTTGTTTTGATACTATGTTAATGATATGTAATTGTTGTTTACATATATAAAGTGACTTATGAAGATATGTTATATATAGTTTATGTAACTTTGATATATTAATATAATCACACTTGTTTTTTTCTCTTAAAAAAACATATGTTTCTATATTAAAATATGAAAGAAAAAAATAATTTGATAAAAATGAGGAATATTAGAACATTTCAACATTTATATGAAAAAATGTTAATTTGACAAAAATATGAGATTATTAGAACGGTTTAAAGTTTAAAATAACAAAATTATCTTTATTTAAAATAACAATTATTATTATTAACGAGCTTAGATCTATCTCTTTCTCTTTTCACTCTAAAAGATGTTTGCATGTCAAGAGATTTGATCTGGCATGCTTGATCTAGGTTGGTTTAATTTTCCCCTTTTTAAATAGGTTATATTCCATATGAATACCATGCATTTTCAATACCATGGGTTCTCAATACCATGAGTCAGTACCATGTATCATTTTTTTTGTTATTATGTTATCATTAAGTTTATTTATAGTTTTATTTTATTTTGTCCTAGTTAAAATGTTTACTTTGCATTACATTACATTTCTATCATATTCTAGATCGGTCCAATGATAAGAACAATTAATATAAGTTTAACACACACACACATATATATACTCGTATAACAAGATTCTTAATCGTGACGATTCACCCCCATTTTATTATGGAGATTTTTAATCTATAAATAGGCTTTGTTACAATATCATGGCTTATCAATATCACATTTCTAAAAAACCATATCTAATTTCATATGACACTTGTTTAAATGACATTTTTTTAATTAGTAAAATTAATTAAAAGATCAAAAAAGTTATAAATATTTTGGAAATAAATCATAGCCTTTGATTTGTGTAAACTACTAAAAATATTCTAGAATATTTTATGGAATTTAAATCTTCACCATCCACCTAATAATTATTGATAATTAAATTAAAATCCCTGAAGCCTAATCCCAAAATAGACATGCATATCAACATAATCCCATTTCAAACTATTTTTTTGGTTTTAGGTTAAATTTAAGTTGAAATTGAATTGAAATTATGTTTGAAGTTAGACTTTCATTTATGAGAGAAATTTTGTTGATATCAGCCTAGATTCATCATAATTATGGATCTACTAAGCACCCAGAGGGATCAAATCTCTTGAGATGAAAACATCTGTTACAACAAAAAGATTTTTAATCTCTCTCTGTCTAGAGCTAAGATGGATCTAAGCACGTTTAATTTCCCCCTTTAAATAGGCTATATTCCACATGAATATTGATTAGGTACTCAAGTTTATGCTCAAAAATAAAAGTTCCGGAATTTTGTTAAAGTTAGCTTTAAATCGAAGAGCTCGTCATTCTAAATCCAACGGTGTAAACGACACTCAAATCTGAGCTCGTATGCAGAAGTTAGAGCAAGTCAAAGTTCAAGTTTGACATGTTTACATGGCAGGATTGGATGACATGGCAAAGCCCTTTAGCGAATGAGGAAACGTCAAGTGGAAGGCTACCATTGGCCCCCGCATATCGCAAATCACAAATCGCAGGCAGAAAAGGTGTTACAAATCGACCCCCAGGAATTTTAGGGTTGCGATGTGATCGCATATCGCTTATCACAAATAGGGCATAATCAGCCCCGGTATGTATCAGGTTGTGATGTGATGAATCACATATTGCAGATAAACAGAAGTCCCGATTAAGAGTGTCATTGGTTCTCCACCGATTGCAAAATGCGATAAGTCCCCGGCACGAGAATGACCTGCAGTTTAATATATCGTTGGATCCGTTGACATCTCAATCGCAACATTATTGTCGTGTTAACAAGACCTCTAGCCAACCAAACTTAGCCGATTACGATTTGCAATACGGTCGACAGGTTATGGCCTGCGGCGCGATCAAATATTCACTCGGTTAGCAGATTTTGGAGCAAAAATGTGGGTTTCTATCGGTTTTGGAGTAATTTGTGGAACAAATAGTGGGAGAACTAGGAGAAGTCATAACTTCTTCAGTTCTTATCCAAATTGGATGAAAAAAGAGGCTAGATAGCCATTTTTTAGTATTATGAACTCATTGAGATAGGTTTGAGAGGCATTTGAACATTGTAAACACACTTTTGTTGTAAATTTGAGCATAATAGAGAGGCCTAAGCATTGGAAGCTTGACCAAAGAGACGTAGCCCAGGAGGGTGAACTCCTCATCAAATCTTTGTGTTGTGTGTTGTGTTTTTATGGTATTTTATTTTTGTTCAGTATATGTTTTATGTTAAGTTTTTTATAACATTTACATTATTAAGAAACTCTCATGGGAATCAGTTAATTATCCTTAAGCACTTGATAAGCAAATGATAAACATCTTGGATTTTATTCTGAATGGGGAAATAACATAGAATTACTGATCTACTCCATTTCAGATTAAGTTGGTATTAGAACATTGGTTTTTGCTTACTAGATTTTCTTGTGCAAAAAAGGATTTAATTGTTTGTTAGTTTTATCTCATGCTTACAAGGTTAAAACTCAAAAGAGGTGAAGGAAAGTTGGTTGGAAGCCCTGAAGTTGGGTCAAGGGGAAGAAGAGCAAAGTTACCAAAGTCCTCTACACTAGTACATCCTCAAGTTGCAGAAGTTGCATGGAGTTTTCAGAGACCATGTCTCATGAAGGAGAACCTACCATGACAGAAGATGAGAAGACCTTCAGAAATGATTTCTTTGATATGACAGAGATAGTGAAGGTCCTCTATGAAGAGAGGAATAGCATATTGCAAGGAGAAAGCTCCAAACCTCCCAAAGGATAAGGCTCTTCGGGAGGAGGTAATGGAAAAGGAGGTAATGGGAATGAATACAAGTCTCCACCATCTTCTTCGTCTTCTACTTAACAAGCATCTTCACACTCTTCCACTAAAACAACCCTTACTCATACTCATCATCATTCTGCAAAAGGAACTGGTAAATCACCTTTTCTAAAGCTTGATGTTAAATTCGAGTTGCCTATGTACAATGAAGAAGTTAATGTAGAAAAGCTAGATAACTGGATCCATCAGTTGGAGGTGTATTGTAGAATTCAGAACCTTCAAGAGGATGATATCAAAATTCAATTGGCTTCATTGAGAATGGAAGGTGCAACACTCATTTGGTGGGAAGCAAGGACTCGAGACTAGATCAAAAAACATGGTAAGATCCCTATTACTTGGTCTGATTTCATTACTGCTATAAAAAGACAATTCTACCCTTTAGCCCATATGCAAAATGCTATTGCGAATTGGCAAAATTTCAGATAGTTAAAAGGTCAAAATGTGCAAGAGTATACTCAAGAGTTTAGGAGAAGAGTTCTTATTCTATGAGTAGACTTGTAGTCACAAGATACTTTGTTGAAATACATAGGAGTTTTGCATAGCTATCTTTGACACACCATTCTTGTGTTTAATCCCACGAATCTTGATGAGGTTTGTGTTCAAGCTACACACCTCCAAACAAGAGGGAAAAATTACAAAAAGAAGGTAACAAAAATCCATTCTAGAGTGGTGAAAAAGGAAAGAATTCTAAAGGAAAGCAGAAGAAAAATGTGTATGTTAAGAAAGAAGGGGAGAAACCTATGTGGAAGAATTGTTCCAAAGAGGACCATGATGAAGCGCATCGCTGGAAGCTGTAGAAATTTGAATAAGATAACACTTATTCACAGATATTATCTCGATTATACACTATTTGCGGAATGCATGCATAATACATAACCTCCTCTACCATTGATTATCAATTTGCGGAATTAAAAAAACAATCGCATGTGCACATTGAAACATCAATCGCACATATCAACACAGTATGTAATAGGGAAAGCATACAGCTGAAAACCCCCAACTATCTGTATATTATAATGATAGAGAACATGTAACAATACATAGTACAATACTCCTCATAAGTACTCAGTACTATCTCCACATGCTACACATAAACTAGCTCAGATCTGAACAAGTCACGGGTTCAAATCTCCTCCACTGTTTGCCTACCTCTACTGCACAATCCAAGTTGAGAATAGATCAATTCCAAGTTCGAATTCCCTTGGCTTGTACTGCACAATCCTCATTGGCAATCTCAATCAATGATTGTGCAAATCTCATGCACAGCTATAGTCACAACCGATAGTAGTCTCACCCTTTCACCCACCTCTAACACTTGTCTCCACTGAACTGTCCATGCACTGAGTTAACTGATGTATTCTTTAGTTGATCTATGAGTTAATAAGTAGTGAATTAATTGATAATTAATTCACACCACTCATCACTAGTGTATTTGTCAGTTAGACTAAATACAACTAGTTCAACCAAATCAAACTGAAAACAACTTCATCAACTCCTCAATCAACTCCACTAAACTCAATCACTTGAGTTCTAACTGAAGTCCATCATGCAATAGCTCAACTAAACCATAGGAAAAGCATATTTCCTTCTAGCAATTGCATGTGCCACATCCGTAGCTCGAACTGAAGTGCTGCAAGAGGATAAGATAATGTTTATAGTTCAAATATTATTAAGAGCTAATAATATTCGATTGTTCTATTTTTTGACTGGCATTCTAAAAATAGACTCCACCCATATGTCTAAAAATAGAGGTCCATCTATTTTTACCAACATGACCAATCATCCATAAATAGCATCCTGCAACTCATAGACCATGATCCATATGTCTAAAAATAGACTGTGCCAAAAATAGCCTGCGGGCCCACTTACTGAAGCCGACTTCTTTTCACTAAGCTCCATCATCTTATTGCATTTTCAACACTCCCTCTCAACAAGATATTGATTATCTGCAAACCCTATGCTGCCTCTGTGGTATTCGAATTTGTTCCTGGTGAGCGCCTTCGTCAAGATATCAGCATCATGATCCTCCGTGGGAATGTATGAAAGTAACATGATTCTTCGCTGCACACAATCTCTGATATGATGGTACCTGATGTCGATGTGCTTGGATCTATCATGAAATACTGGATTAGCTGAGAGTTTAATGAAACTCTAGTTATCACAATAAATCACAGTAGGCTCCAAGTGTGGCCCGAACAACCCGACCAGGATCTTCCTCATCCATATAGCCTTGCATGCAGCCAAAATTGCTGCCATATACTCGGCCTCTGCTGAACTAAGTGCCATGGATCTCTGCTTCCTGTTGTACCAAGAAACTGTTGTCGACCCGATACTGAAGATCCCTCCAGATGTGCTCTTTCTGTTCGTTTGGCTCCCTGCCCAATCTGCATCCATGAAGCCACATAGCTTCACCTCATCCTCCTATCTGTACCACAATCCATATCCCAATGTGCCTCTGAGATAACGCAATACATGCTTGCCTGCCTTCCAGAAGATTTTGGTTGGCTTAACCTTAGCTTGTGAAAGCTGGTTAATAGCATAGCATATATCGGGTCGTGTATTGACCAGATACATAAGCAACCCCACCAACTGTCGATAAACAGTGGCATCCACTACCTCCGCTGAAGTAGCATCCTCCTTCCTCCAACCTCCAGGAAGAGGAGTATCAACAATCTTGCAGCCCTGCATGTTGAACTTCTCCAGTATCTCCCGGGCATACTTACCCTAAGAAACAAATAGTCCATCACTGCACTGCCAAATTTCCAATCCCAGGAAATAATGAAGGAGGCCCAAGTCCTTCATCTCAAACTCTCTAGCAAGATCCTCCTTGTATGAAAGTATCAACAACTCCTCTCCCGTCAAAATTAAATCATCTACATAAAGTAAAATGATCAGCAACTTACCCTCCACCACAATCTGGTATAGGTTAGGATCCACCTCACTCTTGGAGAATCCAAGTCCGGTGAAATAACTGTCTATCCGTGTGTACCAAGCACGAGGGGCTTGTTTCAACCCATACAACGCTCTCTTGAGTTTGCACACATGCGACTCACTGCTGAAGATCTTGAAACCTTTGGGCTGCTCTATGTACACCTCCTCCTCAATGACTCCGTTGAGGAACGCAGTCTTCACATCCATCTGATGGATGTGCCACCCCATCTGCACTGAGAGAGCAAGAATCGTCTGTATGGAAGAATACCTTGTGACAGGTGCAAAGGTCTCCTCATATCGATCCCCTCTATCTGTGAGAAGACTTGGGAAACAAATCTTGCCTTATACTTCTCCACACTCCCGTCAGCTGCCTGCTTCACTTTGTAGATCCATCTCGAACCCACCACTGATTTCCCCTCCGGTCTTGGGACAATCTCCCATGCACTATT
>APFE031069887.1:0-12298 GCA_000404065.3 Pinus taeda
AAAATATCAATTTCTTTTCTACATAAAAAATAATGATCCTTCTGATCACATATTTAAATAATGAAGACAAATACAAGTTTACATTTTTTACAATTTTTCTAAAAATAGCAGTAAAATAGTATTATGAGTCATTTCTAGAAACAAATCTGCAATACAATATATAAATATACCAAAAAAATGCACATAAAAAATATTATTAATAGAATAAATGTATTATTAATGAAATATAAGATAAGAGCTTTATTTTTTGTTCTCTAATAAAAAATAATAAACATAATTAAAATAAAAAATATATATTATGAATTATGATTATATATTGTAATTAATGATATAACTCAATTTGATTTCTAAAACGTATGGTAGGTTTCTCCCGTCTATAAAACTATAAAACAACAGATGTAGAAGGCCATTTCATTTTATGTGACTTTAACTATCTCCCGGAAAAACGAGTACGAATGGTAGAGGGCCGAGATAAATGAATAGGAATGGTAGAGGCCCGAGGGCAATTTCAAATACAAGTGGACTACGGAGTACCGGATCGAGACTTGATGGGGGCGTTGAATCGCCAAAGAAGGATTGAAGTATAACATAGAATTCCCAATTGAAGCGAAAGAGCTGAGCTGGATTATTATTAATTTAAAAGTTGAATAAACCGAGGATAAGAAAGAGTAAGTACTCTTACAGAGCTGTATTTATAATTTGAAAATATATATTATTAATTGGATAATTTAATAAACCAGCCAGAAGGAAGGGTAACGAAGTTGGTTCAGTTAATGAGGTTGAGGTTGAGCCAATAAATTCTTTGCTCGATATGTTAAAATGGTTTTATTTAGTTACAGATAAAAATGATAAGGCTTAAGGACCATGGATTAGAGTAGTGCATAACACACAATATATCTGCCTTTAACTATCTCATGAAGAGTTAGCACGAATGGTAGAGGGCATACCTAATACCGGAAAGATATAAATACCGGCGCGAGGGACCAGCCAATACCAGAACGATATAAGAACCATGTTTAAACTCATGAAAGGGAGAGATATAGATGCAGCGCTATCTCTACATCCTTGGAATTGGGATTCGATTTCATTTCTTAAGACAGGAAAATTGATAAGCTAACCTAATTATTAAGAAAAATCTATATAAAAAAAATTAAACAAATAAAACACAGTTACTATTGTGTGAACTAAAAACTGTTGTAAATCTCATATTTTAATTGAGTCATTAACTACATTATATTGTAAAATTATTACTAAAATAATTAACAATCAATTCTATAACAAATCTGCTGACACTACAGTTAATTTCAAGCACTTACCATCGTAACAATTTGCTGCTCTAATTTTGAAGATAATACAAAATCTGCTAACTAATTTTTCAGCAATTTATAACTAATTAAGCATTATTCCCAACACTCCCCTTTAGTGATTAATGAGGATTTACTATCTTAATTCATAGTGCCAAAAATTGAGTTTTTGTAACTGCTTCGGTGAAGATATCTGTTGAGTGTGTGATATTTCATGTCAAAATGCTTTGTCGTGCTATGATGAACTAGATTTTTTGCTAACTTGATGGCACTTACATTATCATAATAAATCACTGTAGGGTGAATTTGTTTTTCTCTAATTTCTTCCAAAAATTTTCTGACCCAAAGAGTTTGTGTACCTGCTGACTTAACACCAACATACTCCACTTCTGTGCATGAGAGAACAACAATGCTTTGTTCTTTTGAGCTCCATGTAATCAAACCAAAACCAAAAGAGAAACAATTTCTAGATGTGGAAAAGATTGATAATGACCAAAACCTAAAAGATTAATAAAATACAAAAGGTTATTTGCTACTATTTATTAGTACTTATTATTTTATGGTAAATAGGGAAAGATAAATACAAAGGAAAGAAAGTTGAACTTAATTACATGTATTTGATTAGAAAACAAAGCTCATAATAACTATTAAACTAGCTAATTGAAGAGACCTGAATGGGAAATGAAAATTCTATTATTTAATTGTTATACCCCACTGAAAAAATGTCGGAAATAAAATAAAAAATAAGAAAAAAGATGGGAAAGGATATAGAAATGAATGCCACTAAAATTTATCTTCTCGTAACCCTAGGATTTAGGTAAACACAACTCAAAATCCTTGGCTCCATAACTTTATGGCCATTGGATGTAAATATGCGAAGGAAAACACTACTTTACATTTCAGTGTCAAGAAAAGTCAAGTGCCAAAACCTGGGTTCAGCCCGGGGCTGCAAACTCCACAAATTTGAAAACATTCGGAATCAATCATTATAAGGAGAAGAATGACTCATGCCACAATTAGTAAATAGAGGAAGGGTTAAGAAAACTATACAAATGTGATTGAAAAGGAATTTTCCAAATAATTCCATTAGTTAGCGAGAAGAATTACTAACACATTCTATGAATGGTTCGAAGAAGTAATCAAGTATAGTATGTAAAAATGTCGGTACCAAACATTGGAGTAGATTTATTGGTTCGCCTTCCAAAACTATGAACTCTAGGGAAGGGAAAACCCCTGTGTAAGTATAGTTCGAAGAGGGTTGGTGTAATATTGCTAATAAAGAGACAATCAAGCCAAGAAAATAAAATACCAGTTCAACTTCCCACAATTATTTTTGTAAGAAGAATCCTACCAATAACGTCATGGAAACAAACAGTTGCAGAGCAAGCTCCCTTGAATGCATAATTTTCAAATGGCCTAAGTAGCGCCAAAGTGAGAGAGAGATGTAGTTAACATTGTAACTCCTCTTACCCACTGAATCATCTGATTCCAATCCCTAGGTTGTTGATTTCCAGATTAGCTAATTTGTAGTACTGCTCACAATTAATTAAGAATATACCACATTTCGAACCATAAAAATGAAATCTCACTTGCAGAATGGAAACGAAAGAAAAGAATGCAGAATGGAAAAGAAAGAAAACTAAGTTACTTTTGCGGAAATGAAACTAATAGCAGAATGTCATAGATAAGGAATGGAAGAAAGAAAGCAGAAATGACATATTACTCAGACACCTCCCCCGCAAGAATGCCAAAAAGTGATGAGCACCAATATTACAACAAGAATGTTGCAACTCTTGGGGCTACCAACTTTACTTTATCAATCTCGGGTTCGTACAAACTTTGAGTTGACAGTGTTGTATACATAAGTAAATGTGATGGGTCTACTCTTTGTCATTGCTAAGTTGGTGATAGACCACTAAGGCTTTTCAATCCAGACTTCTATTGGTTCATAAGAAGCTTGATTACCAATGAGGGAAAGAGAAATCTACACTAAGAGAAATCTTGTCTACTGGAGTAACGAAAAATATTGAAATCAAATGCTTGAACACACCATTCTTCTAATGAACTGCTAAGAGAATTTGCTTCAAAAGAATGTTAAGTTAACATGTATACAATCTTATTGTCCTAGGCATGCAAATTGAAACATCAAACATTCTATTGTTGTGTATGTAAATGAACAAAATAAATCTACTTTTCTTTTTATCTTTTATATGTGAAAGTGTGAAAGCTAACTTCTTTTGGTGATATGGCAGGTAGCTTAGGGATGATGGTGAATGGATGGAAGGCTTGGGTCTTCCTAGGGGATTTTTCCATAATTCAGCCTCAAAACAGGCCGCTAGAGGTCAACCTACAAGATGTCCTAATTTGTTCTACAGGATGTCCTGAATTCCTAAAGGATCCCCCGTATTCCTACAGGATACAGCCGAATGCAAAATGATGGATTTTGAAGGTGATGAAAGGCTTAGGGAAGATGGATGGTGGATTAAATTAGCCAAGGGAGTGCCTAAGACTCCTACAAATCTCAAAACTAGAGTTGGGAGATGGATGGATTTTCTCAACAAGCTTGGATACGTACTCTTGTGAAATGATAAAATTGGTGAGGGTTTTAGTGGAAGAAATTGATGACCATGGATGGATATAGTTGGAATGAGATTGCTAATCATGAAATCTCTATGTACTTCTAAAACTCTTGCACTGCATCAACCATTGACATTTATCCAAAAATCATGTGAATAACAAGGATTTCAATTAACCAAGGAAAACAAAATTTCATGAGCTAGCTACCTACTTTATGTATGGGAAAAACTTGCAGAATAATATGAAACATTGATGAGATCTAATATAATACTGAATATAGAAGAAATGATAAATAAATTCTATTCTTGCGAAATGATCAAATGTTGGCCTAGGTAATAGAAAACCCTAAATTCCATGAGAAATCAAAATTTGTCTTTTTGGGGCTGCATAGAAGCTATTTCCTCAAACCATGACCTTTGAAAGGAGAAGTGAGGCAAAATCCACCCACTGACAAATTTTTTATGTCCCTTTATCTCTTCTAAGCTATTGATAAAGTAAAATACAAATGGAAGCAAACTCAATCAAATCCACAACTACTTGCAATGAAATATTACTAAAGACAATTCAACCATTAATCTATGAAATCAATCTAAACATACAAATACAAGAAGAGGAGCCTTTGCTGCTAGGGTTGGGCCCTAACCCAAGAGCTTTAGCCCTCTGATTCAACTAAGAGCTAAAACAAGGAAATGCTCATTCTCAATATCAAAACAAAAAATTACATCACAATGTCTTCCACAAGTCTTGAACTCGAAAATGACTAGTGTTTTTACAACAAAAATTTGAATCCTAATGAGGCTTTAGCCCTCCTTATTTATAAAATAGAATTCTCTAATGACTTCCTTAAATCTAGGGAGGCTTGGCTCCCAAACTCGAGATAAACTAGCTCTTTGATTGTCACTTGCTCGGCTGCCTTTTCATCTCCATGACTTGGCTGCTTGTAACTCTGAGCTAGTGTGATTGATGGAGGAATATTCAAATGAGTGAGGAGTAAATGAGGAGGATATACGTCCTACAATCTCTCCTACTTATCTCATTCGATTTCCAACCCTTAATTAGCCAAAATTTCCATGATTTTCTCTCAAAAACTTGCAATCAATGCACATTAGTCCAGTAGGCATAATATCTCACTTTGACTCATCTCATAAAGCAAAATACAATCAAAATATGTAATAAGTTATGAGAAGAGTTGTTTCTAATAAGCTACGAGGTGTATTAAGGTCCATATAGTTACCCAATGATGAGGCTCATCAATTCATTTAGTGTGGTTACAAGAGAGTGGCCTCTTTATTATTCTTGCCAAAAATGAAAATACAATCAGAAAAAATTCCTCCAAAATATTGCTAAAAAATTGATCATTTTCTACTAAACTGAGCTTTTTTGCTACCAAGGAGTTGTTTCTAAAATGCCACCGAAAACCCTCATTGGCTGCTATAAAATCAAGCTCCAAAAACCACTTACATTCAAAAATACACAGGCCAAATATAAGTCTTAAGCACTATTGGCACATCGAAACATTATAACCACACCAATATCACCCAATTTCAAATCTTTTGTGTTTATATTATGTTGGGGGTTCGCCCCAAGGTTGAACTCGTGGAAATTGCACCCCTTTCTTATAAAAAAAAAGTGGCGTATATTTAAATTATTGTTGTAACGATATAATGTATATGTTGTATTGTTTAATCCCATCGGTGTATTATAATAATAATGTTCTATCCAAACGTTACATCAAAAAATATCCCATAATAATAATATTCCATGCATGTGCATATTGTTACATTTCCATCCAATTACATACCAAATTTTATACATATCCATTTGAACCATTTGCAATAATAAACAATGTAACACAACTGTTTGGTTTGCGTGCACATTTTTTGTAATGACTACAAAATGTTATACATATTCATTTGAACCCTTTGCAATAATAAACAATGTAACACATTTTTTTGTTTTGTGTGCATATTTCTTTTAATGACTACCTACATCGTTGTCCACACATATATGTTAACACCAACCTGATTCATCTATTCTGCCAAGCATTCAATTTTAATATATAAGGAACCATTCTATGCCCATGAATATAAAACCAATAGGTTTCACCAACCACATCATTATCCAATCATGTGGCTATGTAGTGGTGTACATGTCAGAGTTGTCAGCCTTCGTTGGTGAATATTTGTAAGACTTTAGTTTGGAAGAGATGCTAATTTTGGCGGTCTCCACCCACCCCTTTTCATCATATATGACATTCAAAACATATACATATTCTTTATAATCTCGATATCACACCTTCTAGTAATGGCTCGATGGATAATTCATTGTATTTTTGTTCCATAAATTGTGAGTTCAAACCCCATTAATGCCAACTATTGGACCAAATTAAACCTTTTGGTGTTCTGAGGTGCCATGTGGAAGCCCCCCATTAGAGCACCTAATCTGCCAACTAGGTTTCCATGCATTTCCAGTTACACTTTACTCATCAATTGTTGACTCTACTGATGTGTCATCTCCACACTATGTCATGTGTCAGTTCTAGAATATGCCACATCACCCTTTGACTTTAACTTTTTGCCCATTGGTCAAAATCTTCAAATTGCCTATCTTTCACATGTAAACTCCATTCAACACAATTCAAGTTGTATCAGAATTACCTTATTGAGCTCTTCAACGAGGCAATATTTCCATTAGCTTTTCTGAACTTTGAGTTTTATGCCTTTTAATGATCCTCTTCGATCACCTAACAAATCTTAACCTAACCTACCTAGCCTATCCTACTCTAGTATATCTCTCTCTAGCCTAGCCTATGTTATCTTAACCTACTCTATCATGTCTTTTCATACCCTACTCTAGTCTAGCCTAGTCTAGCCTACTCCTGTTTACCATATTCTAGCCTATTATATCTTAGTCTACTCTACCATAACCTACTCTATGCTAGCATACCATAGAATACTCTAGCCTACCATGGCCTAACTTTTCCTATTCTAACTTATTATAGTCGAGTGTTCTTTAGCCTACTCTAACCTACTCTAGGTTATCCTATTCCAGCTTACCCTAGCCTATCCTAGATTAGGCTACCCTATATTACTCTAAAACTATGTTATCCTAGCCTAGAAAAACCTAATATAGTTTATCCTAGCCTACCCTACTCTAAACTACTCTAGACTAACTTATCTAATCCAACCTAACTTACCCTACCCTTCCCTACTCTTTCTAACCCTACTATATATCCTAGCCTACTCTAGCCTAACCTAGCTTATTTTAGCCTACTGTAGCCTAGCTTACCTTAGCCTACTCTAGCCCAACCTACCCTGGCTTAGAATAGCCTAGCCTAACCTACTCTATGCTGGCATGCTTTAGCTTACCCTACTCTAGCTAGCTTAGCCTAGCATAACCTACTATATCCTAGCCTACTCTAGCCTAACTTAGCCTAGCTTACTCTAGCCTAGCCAAATACATCCTAGCCCACCCTACTCTAGCCCAAACGACTCTACCCTAACCTACTTTAGCTTATCATAGCTTAGCCTACACTCTAACCTATCATGACATAACCTACTCTAACCTATCTTATTTTTCACTAGTCTAGCCTAGACTAGCCTAGTTTACTCTACCCTAAGAATGGTCTACTCCATCCTACCCGAGCACAACCTATCATAACCTACTCTACTTTAGGCTAGCCTAGCCAACTCTATCCTAGCCTAGCCTAGCATAACCTAGCCTGACATAGCTTACCATGGCCTCGCCTAGCATAACCTACTCTAGCATAGCCCAATCTAGCCTACCCAAGCCTACGCTAACCTACCTAGCCTACCCTAATTTAGACTTGCATACTGTAGCCTAGCCTAGCCTAGCCTACTCTAGCCTAGCTTACACTAGCCTAGCTTACTCTATAGCCTAACATACCGTAGCCTACTCTAGCCTAGATTACACTATCCTAGCTTACTCTATAGCCTAACCTACCGTAGCCTACTCTAGCCTAGCCTACTCTTGCCTAGCCTAATCTAACATAGTCTATCATTTACTATTCTACATTAATCTAGCCTAGCATAGCCTAGCCAGCTCTAGTCTAGCCAATCCTATCCTAGCCTAGCCCACCCTAACCTAGCCCAACCTACTCTACCTTAGTCTATCTTACGAGAGCCTAACCTAGCCTAGCCTACTCTACCCTAGCCTAGCTTACCATACCCTAGCCTAGCCTAGCCTATCGTAATTTGGCATAGCTAGCCTAGCCTAGCCAACTCTATCCTAGGCTAGTCTTGCGTAGCCTAGCCTAGCATAGCCTGGCCTAACATAGCTTAGCCTGGCCTAGCCTAGCATAACCTACTCTAGCATAGCCTAATCTAGCCTACCCAAGCCTACCCTAACCAATATATCCTACCATAATTTAGCCTTGCATACTCTAGCCTATCCTAGCCTAGCTTACTCTAGCCTAACCTAGCCAAGCCTAACCTAGCCTAACCTATTCTAGCCTAGCATAGGCTATCCTACTCTCGCCTAGCCTACTCTTGCCTAGTCTAATCTAGCATAGGCTTTTGTTGCCTATTCTACCCTAATCTACTCTAGAATAGCCTAGCTTGCTCTAGGCTAGCTAAGCCTAGCCTAGCCTAGACAATTCTAACCTAGCCTAACCTACTCTACCCTAGTCTAGCTTATAAGAGCCTAACCTAATCTAGCCTACTCTAATCTAACCTAGCTTACCATAGCCTAGCCTAGCTTATTGTAATTTGGCGTAGCTAGCCTAGCCTAGCATAATCTAGCATAGCCTAGCCTAGCCTAGCCTACTCGAACCCAACATACCGCACTTTATCCCAATCTAGCTTAGCTTATTGTAGCATAGCCTACTCTCGCCTAGCTTATACTAGCCTACTTTAGCCTACACTACTCAAGGCTACCCTAGCCTACCCTAACCTAACCTAGCTTAGCCTAGAATATACTAGCCTACTCTAGTCTACCCTACTCTAGGCTACCCTAGCCTACGCTAACCTACTTTAGTTAAGCCTAGCCTTCCCTACTCTAGCCTAGCAACCTAGCTTAGCCTAGCCTATTCTAGTCTACCCTACTCTAGGCTACTCTAGCCTACCCTAACCTAGTCTACTTAAACCTAGCCTAGCCTACTCTAGCATACCCTGACATAGACTTCCTTAGCCTACTCTAGCCTAGCCTAGCCTACCCTACCCTACAATAGGTTAGCCTACCCTACCCTACCATAAGTTAGCCAACTCTAGCCTACCCAACTTAGCCTACCCTACACTACCCTAGCTTAGCCTAGCCTACCCTAGCCTACCCTAGCTTAGCCTACTCTAACCTAGCCTAGCCCAGTTTAGCCTCGCCTCACCTAGCATAGCCTACCTAACATAGTCTAACCTAGCCTAACCAAGCCTACTCTAGCATAGCCTAGCTTATCCTACTCTGGCATAACCTACCCTAATGTAGTCTATCCTAGCCTTGCCAAACCTACTTTAGCATAGCCTAGCTTATCCTACTTTAGCATAACCTACCCTAGCATATTGTAGCCTAGCCTAACATAACCTACTCTACCCTAGCCTAATGAGCTTTAGCCTAGCCTAGACTGGCCTACTTTAGTTTAGCCTAGCCCAACCTTGCTTATACTAGCCTACTCTTGGCTACTCTAGCCTACGCTAACCTAGTCTACATAAGCCTAGCCTTGCCTATTCTAGCTTACCAACCTAGCTTAGCCTAGCCTACTCTATTCTACCATACTCTAGGCTACGCTAGCCTACCCTAACCTGGCGTAGCCTACCCTAACCTACCCTACCCTACCATAGGTTAGCCAACTCTACCCTACCGAGCTTAGCCTACCCTACACTACCCTAGCTTAGCCTATCCTAGCCTACCCTAGCTTTGCCTACCCTAACCTAGCCTAGCCTAGTTTAGCCTCACCTCACCTAGCATAGCCTACCTAACATAGTCTAGCCTAGCCTAACCAAGCCTACTCTAGCATAGCCTAGCTTATCCTACTCTAGCATAACCTACCCTAATGTAGTCTAGCCTAGCCTTGCCAAACCTACTCTAGCATAGCCTAGCTTATCCTACTTTAGCATAACCTACCCTAGCATATTGTAGCCTAGCCTAACGTAACCTACTCTCCCCTAGCCTAACGAACTTTAGCCTAGCCTAGACTTACCTACTTTAGTTTAGCCTAGCCCAGCCTCACTTATACTAGCCTACTCTAGGTTACTCTAGCCTATGCTAACCTAGTCTACTTAAGCATAGCCTTGCCTATTCTAGCTTACCAACCTAGCTTAGCCTAGCCTACTCTAATCTACAATACTCTAGGCTATGCTAGCCTACCCTAACCTAGCCTAGCCTAGCCTACTCTAACCTACCAACCTAGCCTAGCCTAACCTAGCTTATACTAGCCTACTCAAGTATACCCTACTATAGGCTACCCTACCCTAACCTAGTCTACTTAAACCTAACATAGTCTACTCTAGGCTACCACAACATAACATTCCTTAGACTACTCTAGCCTAGCCTAGCCTAGCCTACCAAACTATAGGTTAGCCAACTCTAGCCTATCATAGCCTACCCTAGCATAGCCTAATCTATTCTAGCCTAGCCTAGCCTACTCTAACCTACCAACCTAGCCTAGCCTAACCTAGCTTATACTAGCCTACTCAAGTATGCCCTACTATAGGCTACCCTACCCTACCCTACCCTAACCTAGTCTACTTAAAACTAACATAACCTACTCTAGGCTACGAGAACACAATATTCCTTGGCCTACTCTAGCCTAGCTTAGCCTACCCTACCAAACCATAGGTTAGCCAACCCTAGCCTATCCTAGCCTACCCTAGCTTAGCCTAATCTATTCTAGCCTAGCCTAGCCTAGCCTAACCTAGTTTAGCTTGACATCACCTAGCATAGCCTACTTAACATACTCTAGCCTAGCCTAGCCAATCCTACTCTAGCATAGCCTACTCTAGGCTACCATAGACTACCCTACTCTAGGCCAACCTAGACTACCGTAACCTAGCCTAGCCTAGCCTACTCTAACCTACCAACCTAGCCTAACCTAACCTATCTTATACTAGCCTACTCTCGTTTACCCTACTATATGCTACCCTACCCTACCCTAACCTAGTCTACTTAGACCTAACCTGACCTACCCTAGGCTACCCTAACATAACCTTCCTTAGCCTACTCTAGCCTAGCCTATCCTAGCCTACCCAACCATACGTTAGCCAACTCTAACCTACCTTAGCCTAACCTAGTCTAGCTTGGCCTCACCTACCCTAGCCTACCTAACATAGTCCAGCCTAGCCTAACCTACCCTAGCTTAGCCTACTCTAGCCTACCCTAGCCTACCCTAGCTTACCCTAGCTTAGCCTACTCTAGCCTACCCTAGCCTAACCTAGTTTTGCTTGGCCTCACCTAACATAGCCTACCTAACATAGTCTAGCCTAGCCTAGCCAAGCCTACTCTAAGGTAGCCTAGCTTATCCTACTCTAGCATAACCTACCCTATCCTACTCTAGCATAACCTACCCTAACGTGGTCTAGCCTAGCTTAGCTAAATTTACTCTAGCATAGCCTAGCTTATCCTACTCTAGCACAACCTACCCTAGCATATTGAAGCCTAACCTAACGTAACCTACTCTACCCTAGCCTAGCAAACTTTAGCCTAGCCTAGCCTACCCTAACTTTACTCTAACCTACTCTAGCCTAACCTACTCTTCTCTAACCTACTATAGGTTTGCCTAGCCTAGCCTAACCTAACTTTACCCTAACCTACTCTAGCCTAACCTACTCTTGTCTAACCTACTATAGGTTCGCCTGGCCTAGCCTAATAGCCTACCTAGCCTACTCTAGGCTACTTTAGCTTAGCCTAGCCTAGCCTAACCTAAGTTACTCTACCCTAGCCTAGTCTGGCCTAACCTACTCTTGTCTTGCCTATTCTAGGTTCGCCTAGCCTAGCCTACTAGCCTACCCTAGCCTACCCTATCTTAGCCTACTCTAGCCTAGCCTAGCCTATCCTAGCTTACTCTAGCCTAACCTACTCTAGTCTAGCGTACTTCATCTCACCCTAGGATAGCCTACCCTAGCCTACTCTAACCTAACCTACTCTTTCCTAGCATCCTCTGTCCTAGCCTAACCTACTCTAGCCCAACCTAGCTTACTCTAGTGTACCCTACCCTACCCTACCTTAAACTAATCTATCCTAGCGAGTCTAGCCTAGCCTACTCTAGCTTAGACTACCCTAGCCTACCCTATCATACTCTAGCATACCCTAGCTTAGTCTAGCCTACCCTACTCTACTTTATCCTAACCTAACATACTCTTGCCTAGCCTAGCCTACTCTTTCCTAGCCTAACCTACTCTTACCTAGCCTAGTGTACTCTAGCCTAGTGTAGCCTAGACTACCTTAGCCTAATCTATCTTAGCCTCCCCTAG
>APFE031069891.1:3371-15267 GCA_000404065.3 Pinus taeda
CAAAAGAACCTCAACCACCATTACATGGGATGTTTGGAAAGACATACATTGGGAGATTGGCAGACATGAAAGATCCATTAGAAGACGAAAATGAGCAAAATGAAGCAGGAAATATTGAGGAAGAAAACATTGATGAAACTCTAGAGGACGAAGAGTTTGGATTACGTGACATTGTTGATTAAATTTAAGTTATTCTTGGAAATCAAGCTCATATTTTGTAACTATTAAGTAGTTATACTTGCAATGTTTTGACTTTGACATTTTATGAGAAGAATATACACTCAATTGAGGTTGTTATGCATTGAATATTTGCAATATGTGGTTTTCGCATTAATTTTTAAGTTAACCATTATTTTTTGAAAAAAAAGTGATTATTATTATTTTTTTGATATGAAATTCATAAAAAAAACTATTATTTAACGATTTTTAGTTAAAACTTTCGTATAAAAATTGTGATTTTCGCATGTCAATTGTTGCAAAAAATTATCAAAACGTGTAGTTTTTTAATTATATTTATGTTAAAATGTCTATTGTTATGTTCAATTGTTAGAAAATATTGTTTTTTTAGAAACAAAATTATTCTTGTGGATTGAAAAAAAAATTAATTACCCATGTATAGATATGGTAGGAATATTGCAAAGTCAAAATATTCAACCCTTCTTTTTTTAATATGAGAAACGAGTTAAAAACCTCACTACAAAAAAAAAAAAAAATTAAAATAAAAACAAAGAATATATTGAAGAAAAAGACCACTTCAAAAATCATTAAGTTTACAAAATAATTATTTACATTTCATACATTAGAAAATAAAAAAAGTTAAAAAAGAAACATTTTAAAAAAAGGGTCTGGTGCAAAATTACCACGTTTTTAAATCAACATAAGAAACACTACCATCATAAAACACAATGTACATAAAAAAATTTATAGTGCCAAAAACTAAGCTTTAAAAAACACATGTGTTTTCTGCATAACCCCTTTTCAAAATCGTGTCACTTTTTTGCTATCTCTACAAAACGGGTAACAGTATGGGTTCCTGTTTCAAAGTTTACATTGTTAATGCCTTCCTTGCTCATGGAATGATGTAAAGTGCATGAAAAGGTAAAGGTTTCGTGTTGAACATTTGTGGCATGATATTTTTGTGACTCTACTATAAAGTAATGTGTTTTTGAATGATTTGTTTCTTGTAAAAGTGTGTTCTGGTTGTAGCACCGTGATTGGTGGTTTTTTTTATTGCAGACTTTGTATTTTTCCTCATGATCATTTGCTTGTGCAAGTGGTTACTAGTTGTACTTCTTTGATTTATGGCTATCTGTTGGTTATAAGTTGTGTGTTGTATTTATATCCATGATTATATTATGAATGCAAAATTTTAGAAATGATAGATGCTAATGTGTTATATTGTTTTCTAAAAAATTTTTAAAGCTTGCAGATGTCATGGTTGCTATCCTTGGTAAGGCATTGATTTTAGAATTTGATTATGCTAGCCTTGGTAAAAGGGATGATTACTAAATCTTGCAATAACATGCTTATAAACACACACACACACACACACACACACAGATATATGTATTATATATATATATATATATATAATATACATATGCATATTATACTATACATTATACATATACATATAGTCATGAGTTTTGGAAAATATGGTTGACATGGATTTAGATCTGTGAACAACTACAAAATGACATCCTTGGTATTAGCATGGCAAGATAAAAAGTGAATTTTTTATATTGGCGAAAATTAATCGTTAAGTGTGAGTGTGACAACACATAAGAAGACTCAGTTGTAGTAAGAATAAAAAGCATGAACAATGGTATCCGTCATGAAAAAGGAAAGAGAGACTCCCTTGAAAGAGTGAAGACCTTCAGGAGATTAAAGGCTGAGCTGAAGAGTTGCAAGAAATAAATTGAAAGGTTGGCCAAGAAGCAAAAATGGTTAGAATACTTGAGCTTGGTGTTGCACAATTTCATGTCATACATGTAAGAGTTGTTGCAACAAGTCTCATCCTTAGAAGAGGAAGATCATGCTGAAAGTGACATAAAGAGACCTTGTAAGGCTAAAAGAAAAAGAAAACAATTTCCTATTAGCATTGTGAAGGGGAACACTTGCGAAGGGATTGTCCTAACTGACATAAAAAAAAATTGAAAGAGGATAGTCCATGTACAACTTAGGAACATGGACATGTAAAATATAATATATATAGAGAGAGGACAAAGCATCCCCTCCAGATATATGATATTTATTGGAAAGTGGTTGAGACCATAGTAATTTGTTTTTAATTTTGTATGATAAGGCCATGTAAAAGGGATGAGTGTGGGCGGTATGAATGCAGCACAACACAGGGTTGGCATAGGGAACAAAGCATAGTGAAGGTGGACATCACACATAAGGGTGATAATGATTCCCAAGGATGGAAGGTGCATACCATAAAATATCGGTAGTTAGAATTTGGTATGGAGATGACCAAGGATGTCATGGTAGAATGGAGGTTGGAGATATTTTGGAGGACGAGGAGAAGGGGTAGAGTGGAGCTGACTAGTAGGAAGATATTTTGAATGCCTAGTAATACACATGGGTCAGCTTAAGGATGGGTTGGGAAATATTGTAATGGTTTGTAGGACAACTACAAAAATTAGGTAGAGGGTTGAGAAGGTTCGAGGGGCTTCTAGGTGAGGATAAAGTGGTATATTGAAGACAATATGTGGGTTCATGGTCAAATGTTGGATGTTAGATGTAGAAAGTGAAGTTTTATAGTTTTTCTATGGTCGTACAATGTCTGTGTAATGACTATATAATGTTTGTGTGTTTAAATTTACAAGAAGGTATGCTATAGTTGATAGTTGTGGACCAACCTCATTGTAACAGTCTTGCATAATTATATGTCATAAGTTTATGATATGAGTCTTGTTTTCCATTTATACTCAACAAGTCCTTGAGGGGCCAATGAGCCTATTGATATGATGAATGTACTCACTGCATAATGCATATTCATTTGATGTTAATATAGACTAATGGATGGATGTGATTTCCTCCTATGTGTTGTATTAATGTATGAATGTGTTATTTATGTGAAATTGGTTTTTTTCATGTTAAATGTGGTTTATATTAGTCTTGAACACTCATAATTGTGCTTAATAGCTTTAATATTTTCATTGTTCATTCCATAGGGGACTTATGTATGCTGACTGGTTTGTTTTTGTTTCAATCATTCATTAATGTGCTTAATGCACTAAATGGTTGCAAGACAGTAGGGGAGAATAGATAATGTTGTCTGTCTATAAGAGGGAATAGCCCTGGGTAAGTCTCGGTGTATTATCTAATGGACAAAAGCATAAACCACTAGGAATTATCACACACTATTAGTCATGATTTGTCCAATGTCAGGTAGTTGATGAGCCTAAAGCTCCATGCAATATGGGTATTGGGGTGATCACTAAGTGTGTGTTGGTAGGAGTTCATTGTTGTATGTCATAGACAGTCCTGTTAGAATGCAAAAACTTGGTTCTGACAATCACCCATTAGCATCTCGGGGAGACTTCACCTAGTTTGTGGGTGTTTCTGAGCGAGGTTTTGTTGGCCATTGCATAGTAAATATCAAGAACGTAAAATTTCCACGTGCTGACAAATGCTTCCATTATTGGGACTAGGGATGGATGTGTGACGATATTGTCTCATAGAAATGTGGAAGCTAGGAAACCCACTAGGGAGGAGATTACTTGGTGGTTCAGATAGAAACTACACAAGTTTGCTGCAAAAGAGAAAGGAAACAAGAACCATAGTGTGGATAAATGTTTAAATAAGGATGTGTTCATTGGTTTTCATGAAGTTTTATTCAGGGAGTTCTATAATATTTTGACAGATTGGATCCAATGATTAAAGGAAAATAACCCTTCATATCGCCATGATGGAACGAGGACGTGGATTTTAGAGGATATACACTAGTTGGAGGTAGTAAGTAATAAAACTTGGTGTGCTGTTGATTTCTACTTTGAAAGTATATTTCAAGGATATATTGTTGAGTTTGAAGTGGGAGAAATGATCTCCTATACTAAAACAAAGTGGAAATTATTGGAGGCATTGTTATCACTCAAAACTTTTCCCTAGAAGTTTTTAGAAGAAGGAAAGGACCAAGGTAAGCATAAACCAAATTTTAAGCATAGGCTCTAGCCAACCTATGGCTTAGAGAGGGCTCTCTCTATATGATTTAGCTTTGTTCGTTGGGATTTTAGGTTAGTTCTAAAGATTCAAGGGGTTTTGATTTGTATTGAATGTTGGATGGTGGAATCCTTAAAATAGATGGATAGACTAATGTCTTTGGACCATTGGGCTATGGAGTCAAAGAAGGACAGCAGAACTAGAATTAACTCACTAAAGGGAGTGCTCAAAGGGCAAGCTAGCAGAGTAAAGTGCAGGTCTTTGGGCCAGTTGGGTGAAACGATGTTAACTAGGGTGAGAGAGCACTTAAGAATTCTCAAACCAAGATTAAAATAAGGAACATAGGAGAATCATGGAAAAAGGGAAATTAAGGATCATTTGCTATATATTACTGGGAAACTACTTAAAATAAGAAGCAATCAAGAATTCCTGAACTTAGATAATTATTAGAAAACATTAAATTCATAATAGTTAAAACAGAGTGCAATGAAACAAATTTTGAGATATCATTCCATATTATAGCATTCAGATTTTGGATACATTAAAGATTGTGGAATTTTTTTAAAGAAAGATAACAACACAAGACAAAATACTTGTCTACACTTCGCCTACACATGAATCCTGTGAAATTCCTTGTCTTTATTCATTAGTCCAGCTTGCTGGTCCAAATAGTGATACAATAGCTTACAGCCTTGTGATCAATAAGGTCTATAGAAATTCCTAAGAATCCACCCTACATAATTTGAATGGTGAAGTATATATACAAAAATTATTACAAAATATCTTGATACAAACTTGAGATTTAATTTAGGAAATACAAATATCTTCTTGCAAGAAGATAGAGACAACTATTGAATGGTTTCATGTTGTCCCTTTTATTCTGGTACTGTTGGCTTTTATGGTTGGATTTGTAGCCCTTTATTTTGACTTGTTGTTGTGGTATTTTGCGCTGGAATCTTCCTCAAATTTTATCTTTCACCTGATACTCTTTGACCATGCTGTCCTCTTTTTATCTGTTTACCTGGTTGTTCTACTTTTACTGTGCAGTAACATTTTACAGTAAATTTCTCACAGTAAATCAGTCATCATTTCCCACCATTCTGCATCAAGTAATTTTAAATTCATCATTCGCCTATATATCTCATAAGCTTCAGTATACTTGGAAAAATTGGGCTTAGTGATGAACAAGTGTTTAATCTCATGTTGGAGAAAAAACCAGTTCTCAAAGGTGTTATACAAAACTTTTCATGTTGGCAGTGCTTTTATAGAGCAAGTGCTAGCTTGTTCTTTAGCCAATTGCTTGAGTCTGTTATCATAGTCCAGTTGTGTCATAAGTTTTTCATTAATGACCAATGGACTGGGCAATCCTTTCTCCCTCAAAATTTGGAATTTGGCCATGAATCTATCAATGGCCACTTGCATGTTGTGGCACTTTTCTTCTAAGTTTAGCATTAGGTTTCTTTTGGAAATGACCTTCCTTATTTCCAAGATGGTTTCAGTCATGTCTTCTATATTTAGTTCTTGAAGCTCATATATGTTTTTACTGTTAAGGAAGTGGATGATTCTATTGGAATCCTCTAGCATGTCACCCAATTCTTTCTTGACTTTATGAATAGCTATTGTAGTTATCTTTTATGTCTGCTCAAAAATAACTTGAATAGATGGCCAAATATCCTTGATGGAGTCAATGATATTGGCCCATAACAGTTCCTTGGATTGTCCAAGGGGTTTCTCCAATGTCAAGTCTTTCTCCATAGCTTTGACTCTTTCAGTCATTCTATTGGCCTTTTGTGCCTCTTCCTTTTGCATAATTTGGGCAAGTTTGTAGTCAGTGTCTAGAATTGCCACCTTTTCCTTCAGACTATTCATCTATGTAGCCTAAATTGACATCTCTTCCATGAACCTAACCAACTCTGCTACCTTTTCTCCTGATGTACCTACTATTTTAGACTCTGCTATAACTAGCAATGCTGTGGCAGGTGGAGCTGTAGGTGCTAGTGAAGCTAGCAGTGTGGAAGGGACTGTTGTTGACACTGTAGGGATGACGTTTTTAGAAGTTTTGGAAATGTTAGCTTGTTTTAATTGGATAAATCTATCCAATTCTTTCTCTTTCTCCCTTAGTTGATCATTAAGTTTTAGGACCAAGTCCATAAACTGCTCATGTATGGTTTGGCTCTCTATGACTTCAAGTGTTTGAGGATGTTGCAGCTAGGGTATTTTCAATTACTTCTTCAGTGCAACAATATCATCGTTCTTCTTATTTATCAGCTACTTAGTAACCTTTATATCTTTGGGATCATGTCCTAAATCAATAACCAAGTCTTCCAAAGACTTAATCCTCGTATCCTTGGCCTGTGAGGAGGCCTTCTCCAACTGAAACTATGTCAAGATGTTGTTCAATGAGTTTTGTAGCTGATGGGCAGCTATGGCTTTACCTATAAGGGTGGAGTATATCATCTCCCCATCCTATTTGTGCAGTTCTATTTGGGCTATGGGACGAATGTCCCTTGCCAATACTTCAAAGTCAACTCTTTTGAAATCTGATGATGTTTTGGGTTGTTGTGCTATAGTCTTGATAAAGGACATCTGCAGCTTTTCCTCCTTGATGTCAAAAGCTGACATCAACCTTGTTTGATTTGTGGGAGTGAGCTTTAGGTATTGAGCATATGTTTGGGTTTTAAGCTTATCATTCCTCATTTTGATGTCTTTATACCTATCCTTTATGTCTTGGTATTTGTTAGCAGGCCTACTGAAGGAAGGCACTTCTACACTAAGCTACCTTTCCAACATCTAGTTTGTGATGTGGAAGGCTCTAGTATGTCTTTAGATGGAGTTGTGGGCCTGCTTCTATCTACCTCTATGTTGGTTACCTGTTCTGATCCTTCTGTATATTCATGTTTAGAGGCCGGATTGAGCCTTTGCCTCTTGTTGTGACTTGCTTCCTATTACAGATTAGAGGTGTCCATTCCTAAAGTGGAAGCTCCTTCTTTGTTTCTTTTAGGATTTTCTCCTCATTCTAAAGAGTCTACATGACTGGAGGGGTGCTCATGGCTCTTTTTTGCTCTTCTGGTACCTACACAAAAGACCTCTCATCAAACTTCTTTTCCAAATCAATCAGAGCGTTTTCTACAGCTACCCTTGTGCTGTCACTATCTACTAAGGTATTTTCCACCCAGTCTGTCTGATTTTCATATGCCTCTATTTCTAGTATGGGGTGGTGGATAAAAGGTCCTAGCTTGACCTTTTTTCTTTTCTTGGTAATGAATTCAAAGGATCTCCATATGAAACTCCTTTGGAATTTCATTCTTTGCAGGATCAAGTCTCCTTGGTAGTGAAAAAGTTGACTTCATTCGGATTGATGATCTGTCTATAATATTTTAAGGCAAACAACCTCATAAGGAGGTATCTTGGCAACTTATATGGTGCAAGAAGGAAACCACATATTCTAATTTCTATGTGGTTTTGGTAAAGATACCAATCTCCCACTTTTGGTTGCTTGGAAAGTTGGAGGACTCTTTTTATCTCTGGACTTATCCTAGGTGGAGGATTTCCAATGAGCATAGTCATGATTGGATACATAAAAGAATATATGAAGTCCGAGTATGGATATGGTGATCTAAACCCATGGAAAAGTGGGGGTCCAAAAAATGACAGATCTGGGCTGGCCCTTAGTGTCGAGCTTCAAGAGAGTAAAAGGAAATTTATCTGACAGATAATACAAAAATAGATGGTACAATAAAGAGGAGTATTTGAATACTCTCTCATTTCCCATTCTTGTGAATTGCTCATGCATTCTATCAGCTATGAATTTGGGAAAGTCCTATGTGGTTGCAGGAGGCTACCCTAGGGTATAAATGGACATGAAGGCAAGAATAATTTCATCAATATATTCACTTGTAGTGTAACCCAAAACATATGATATCATGGTTACAATGTACTGGCCCCATTTAGAGAAAATAGTTGATACATATGGAGGGGGGTCCTTAGGGATGTTTTTTTCCTCTCTTGTTGGGTGTGGAGCCTGATTATCTTTTGTATCAAAGGTATCACCGCATTGGACCCCAGTTCGAAATGGGGTAGCAATGCCGCTCATAAAATATTCACTGGAGGAGGGATCCAGGGGGGGCAGCGCCCATGAAGCTAAGAATAGATGTAAAATTTCCTTGTAAATGGTTGTAATTTCGTAGTCAATTTGGGTCGTTCATTAGGAATAGATCTGATGGTAGAAGTTATGTTTAATTTAGGGTTTTTTGCGCTAGAAGAAAACCCCTCACTATATATGAGGGAATTGTATTGCGTCTATGTAGATCTGTATTCTGAGTGAGGAAGAGAGAGGAGATTGAGAGCGAAGGGAGAGTTACAACAGATATGTTGTGGGTTGTATCTCTTCATTTTGCTGGATAATATAAAAATAATGACTACTGTTTCTCCGTGGACGTAGCCCAAATTGGGTGAACCACGTATATCTGTGTCTCTCTTGTTTTATGCGTTTTCTATGTTTTTATTTCTGCAATATTTTATGTGTTCCATTTCTCTGTAATATATAATTTTCTAACAACTGGTATCAGAGCCGAAAGTATATTTGGCTCATAAGCTCACAAGAGAGAAGGTTTCCTATTTCAAGTGAGAGCAATGGCGGAAGATGGTAGGTTTAGGGTCGAAAAATTTAATAGCCAAAACTACCAACTGTGGAAGATGCAGATCGAAGATTATTTGTACCAGAGAGATCTGTACCAACCATTGAGCGGAAAGACAAAGAAGCCAATGAATATGACAGACACAGAATGGGATATTCTTGACAAAAAAGCACTTGGAACAATACGGTTGTGCCTAGCGGCGTCGGTAGAATTTAATATTTCAAAGGCAACGACAACAGAGGGTTTAATGTCGACATTCGACAAACTATATGAAAAACCCTCGGCCTCAAATAAGGTATTTCTTATGAACCATTTATTTAATATGAAGATGTTAGAAGGTGGATCTATTGTTGAAAATTTAAATGAATTTAATACAGTTACCAGTCAGTTAATTTCTGTAGGGGTAACTTTTGATGATGAAGTTAGGGCTTTGTTATTTTTGTGCTCATTGCTAGAAAGTTGGAATGGTTTAGTAATGGCCATTAGTAACTCTGTATTTGGACCTAGTACTTTAAAGTTTGATGATGTTGTCGGTGCAATCCTTAGGGAGGAAATGTGACAGAAAAGATCCAGTGAGACATCAAGTAATGCTTTGACTACAGAGACTAGGGGAAGAAAAATGGAAAGGGGAAAGAGCCATGGATATTGCAGTAACTCAAGAAAAGGCAGATCCAAGTCCAGATCGGGGATAGTGTGCTGGAAATGTGGGAAGAAAGGATACCTGAAGAAAGACTGCAAGTCTCGAAAGGGAAAATAAAGAGACGTGCAACAAGAAACTAATCATGAAGCAAATGTAACAGGTGATGTGTTGCAATATGCTTTGATTCTTTCATTAGAAAATATTATTGATGCCTGGGTGGTAGATTTAGGGGCCTCATTCCATGCCACACCTGATAGGAAACATTTTTATGATTATGTTCAAGGAGATTTTGGACATGTTCGGTTGGGTGATGATAAACACTATAAAATCATTGGAATGGGTACAATTTTCATAAAATAGAAAAATGGAAATCAGTGGCTATTGAAGGAGGTAAGGCATGTTCCAGATCTAAAGAAAAATTTGATTTCAACTGGGAAGTTTGGAGGTGAAGGTTGCGTAATTACGTTCATAGATAAAACCTGGAAGGTCACAAAAGGATCCTTGGTAATAGAAAACGTAGGAAAGGTTGGTACAATGTATTTATGCAATGGTATTTCTAATTTTGTTAATGCTTTAACCTCTACAGGAGAAGATACAACATTGTGGCATCATAGGCTTGGGCACAAGAGTGATAAGGGGATGTAGATTCTTCACTCAAGAAATTTGTTGCCAAATTTGAATCATGCTGATTTAAAATTCTGTGAGAATTGTGTTTATGGAAAATAGAAGACAGTCAGATTCCTTAGAGTTGGGAAAGAAAAAAAGACCGAAAAATTAGAGCTTGCGCATATAGGTGTATGGGGACCTGCTCAAGTATCATCTCTTGCTGGCTCTTGTTATTATGTTACTTTTATTGATGATGCAACCAGAAAAACCTAAATTTATTGTATTCGAAATAAATTTGATGTATTTGATACTTTCAAGAAATGGAAAGCTTTGGTTGAAAATGAGACAGGAAAAAAGTTGAAGTGTCTTAGATCAGACAATGGAGGTGAATATTGCAGGAAAGAGTTTGATAGGTATTGTTCAGAGAATGGAATTCATAGAGTGAAGATAGTTCCAGGAACACCACAAGGAAATGGTGTGTCAGAAAGGATGAGCAGGACAATCATGGAGCATGCAAGGTGCATGAGATTGCATGCAGGATTTCCTTTACAATTTTGGGCAGATGCTATAGATACTGTTGTTTATCTAATAAACAGAGGGCCTTCAGGTTCCTTGGATGGTGGTATTCCAGAGGAGGCATGGACAGGTAAAAAGGTAAACTACTCTTTTTTAAATACTTTTGGTTGTGAAGCCTTTGTCCACATTAATAAAGAAAATATAACAAATCTTGAGGCAAAATCAAAGAAATGTACCTTTATTGGATATGGTGTTAATGATTTTCATTATCTCTTTTATGATTATGAAAAACACAAAATCATTAGGAGAAGAGATGTCATATTCAATGAAAAGGTTTTGTATAAGGATCACCTGCAGGAAATGGAACAACAAGAAGAAAACAAATAATACACAGTGCTTGACAAGATCACAGAAAAAGTGATGGTGCCTGAAAATCATAATGATCAACAGCTAGAACAACAACCCAATAGCAACAAGCACCTCAAACACCTGAAAGTTGTGTTAGAAGATCTATCAGGATAAGTAGACCCCCTAAACGATACTCTCCTTCATTATATTATGTATCGCTGATTGATTCTGGTGAACCAAAATGTTATGAAGAAGTAGTACAGGTAGAAACCAAGAAGAAGTGGGAGCAAGCCATGAAAGAAGAGATGGACTCCTTAGCACATAACTAGAATTGGGACTTAGTCAAGTTTCCTACAATTAAAACAACATTGTAGAATAAATGGGTTTACAAGTTGAAGGAAGAAGATGGAGGTAGAAAAGGTATAAAGTTAGACTTGTGGTGAAAGGGTTCACACAGAAAAAGGATATATTGTTGGCATTATGGCATAGGTTTGGAGCCATGGCACAGGTGTTGTCCTTGATGGCAACTCTCTTTGGTAACAGATCTCAGTTCAGGCTTTTAGAATGAAGGAAAAGGCATATACGCAGGTTCATCTAGACTAAGGCGCGTATACACGCGGGTTAGACGTAACAAAGGCACGTATATGTTGGAGAACTTGCTTTTGGATTGTTGTAGTTAGTCCTTGGGATTTGAACCTATGGTTTTGGACCATGGCGTCTCATCAGATGTGTTGATCCCTAGTATTGGGTCCATGGTATTGGTTTATTATTGTTTCAGACCGTGGTATTGTGGAAGGACTAAGACTATAAAAGAGGAAGGAGATCATGTGGCAAAAGAGCATCTGAATTATTATTGAATATCTGATAAAGTGGTAGATTTGGAATACTGGTAATTGGGTTATGGTGCAGATATGGATCTGAACAAAGGAGGAACCTTAGCGCAAAGAGAAGGATAAGATCTATTGATGGGTCATAGTCTTTA
>APFE031069893.1:3933-16707 GCA_000404065.3 Pinus taeda
TTTTCTTTATCTATTACTAATGATGATCCTAGAACTATGAAGGAAGAAATAGATTTAGAGGATGGAAAACTCTGGAAAGAGGCCATGGTTGATGAAATGGCATCTTTGCACAAAAAAGAGGCTTGGGATCTGGTGGAGTTGTCGGTTGGAAGGAAACCCATTGGCAGCAAATGGGTGTTCAAGAAGAAGACAAATGCAGAAGGAAAGGTGGAGAAATACAAATCTCGGTTGGTAGTAAAAGGTTATTCCCAGGTGCCAAGAATTGATTTTGGTGATATTTTTTCTCTTGTTGCCAAGGTAGCTTCTATTAGATTACTTTTATCTATTGCTGCTGCTTTTGATTTTGAGTTAGAACAGATGGATGTGAAGACAACATTTCTTCACAGGGATCTAGAAGAGGATAGCTACATGAAGCAACCTAAAGGCTTTGTGGTGAGGGGTAAGAAAGAAATGGTATGCAAGTTAAAGAAGTCTTTTTATGGGTTAAAACAGTCACCAAGGATGTGGTATCAACAATTTTGTACATTTATATGGGGACTTGGCTTCACCAGAAGCAAGGCAAATCACTATGTGTATTTTAAATTAATTGGTGTCTGTGCTATTTATCTCATCTTGTATGTGGATGATATGTTGCTAGTTGGAAATGACAAAGAAAATATCCAATATTTGAAGACCCAATTGTCCTCCAAATTCGACATGAAATATCTTGGTGCTACAAACTATATTTTGGGCATGGAAATTAAAAAAGATCACGAAAAGAGGACGCTCTAGTTAAACCAGAGGAAGTATGTCGAGACAATATTGCAGAGGTTTAATATGCAGGATACTAAATCGGTGAAGGTTCCTATTCCTGTAGGTGTAAAGCTATCTTCTAAATAGTGTCCCAAGACACAAGAATAGGAAGAGGACATGTCCCATGTTCCATATGAAAGTCCAGTCAGTAGGCTGATGTATGCAATGGTCTATACTATACCAGAAATTGCACATGCAGTGGGAGTATTGAGCAGGTTTATATCAAAACTAGGGAAGGAGCAATGGACAATAGTGAAGCGAGTTTTCAGCTATTTGCGTGGCACTAGTGATTATGGTTTGTGCTACCAAGGAAGGCCAGGATTGGACAGAGTGTTGGATATTCGTGGCTTTGTTGATGCAGACTAGGTTGGTGATCTGGATCAAAGAAGATCTATAAGTGGGTATGTGTTTAACATATTTGGAGGTGCAGTCAGTTGGATGAGTAAGAAACAATCTGTAGTGGCACTATCAACTACATAGGCAGAATACATGGCAGCCACTCATGCAAGCAAGGAAGCAGTTAGGTTGCAGATATTGTGTTCAAGTATGGGGTTAGTACGTGGAGCTATAAGGATAGACTATGACAGCTAAAGTGCAATTTTCATAAAAAGTAACCCTGCATATCATTCAAAGACAAAGCACATTGATGTTCAATATCACTTTGCAAGGGATATGATAAAAGAAAAAAAGGTGTTTTTGGTAAAGGTGGACACTTTGAAGAATATTGCAGACGCATTGACAAAATGTGTGAGTTCTGAGAAGTTCTCTTGGTGGAGAGAAAGAATGAGCATTGCAGGGCTCGATAAATGACTAAGCTCTCTTATGTCCCCTTATGGAAAGAAAACAACAAGTGGGAGAATGTTGGGTTGTGTTATATTCTTTCCACAACTAGCCCACGTAGTTAACCGAGGGGTTAGAAGGGGGGCGGAGGCCCCCCTTAATTGCATTGATTGCGTAGCGAGGGAGGTCACATGGGGTTTGAGCACTGTAGGTAACCCCACTCTATGGGGTCTGTGGCAGCGCCCCAAAAAATTTTGTTTTCTGGACTCTATGTTAGGTTGGGCAGACCTACCTATGGTTTTATGCATGATTTTCTCACATGGTTTTGGACACGATGGTTTTTGGTCCATGGTTTTAGACATGATATTTTCAGTCCATGGTATTGGATGCTTCAGCATGTATAAATATGCGTTGGAACATTGAAAGGAACATAATGAGAAATCATGTTGATAGTCCCGGTTTTGGGATCCATGAGAAAATCTTTGTGTATATGTGTTTTATGTGTTATGCACTCGCATTGTTTATTTTCAATGTTTCAGAATTCGTATGCCGGTAATTTTTGTATGGGGTTAAAAGCTACAGATTATAGAAAAAAATGTAGTCTCATTGGAACCAATTTATGACAAGTTGCAGCAGTCGTCTCAAGTTCTCCTTGTTCTAGTAGCTGATGTTGTGGATGGTAGCTGTAGTCAAAGTCCTTCTCCATTAGTTAACTATGATCTTGAAAACAAAGATGAAATGAATTTTATCAGGCAGATGGCTTCATTGTCTTGTTCAACGGGAGTCTCATTACAAAGTTTATCCAAAAATTTGTATTTTACATCTATTTCCCTTGACAATGACAAACTTCATTTTATAAAACAACCAATGTCTAAAAAGGAAGAATATTCTTGTCTCACTGTTAATCATCAAGAAAAGGTAGTCATTCACGAGTTTCAGGATCCTTTTGCTAAGTTGATGTAGTCATCAAGGGAGATGAGTTTTATTATATTTGTGGATCATGTACACATTTTTAGTGGACATTTGGACTGGCCTAGCTTTTGTTTTTTCTACCTGCTCAAGGAAATTACGAGAAAAATTCAAGTAGCCATTTTTTGGATTGGTTACACTAGAGGGATCATTACACATGATTTTGTGTGTCTATATATATAATATATATTATATATATATATATATATATATATACATATATTATCATATCTTTAGTAGGTGGGAGGTTATCATAAGGATTTAAATCCTGAAGTGAAGGCCCTAAGATCCAGATGGTCTTCTGCCATAAGTAAGCTCAGTCAATATCTTTTTTATATCCAAGACAATTTGGTTAGTCAGTGAGTTTTTAGTTTTGAGTTTGTTCTTTTCTCATTTTGACTCAATGCCCAATGAATAAGGCTACGTAGTCTATGTTGTTCTTGACACCTCCAAGGAGAATCCATCCACAACTGCAACCAATATTAGTGTTTGTCAGTCACTAGTGATCAAATGTGCTCTTACAAATTTTTTTACTAGGGTCTTAGATCAAATTTTGATGGTTTCAAATAGCCTCCATAAAAATTTGGTCACTAGTTAGGGAGTTCCATTATTTACTACTCTTTTTAGTCTCATGGTCTTCATCACTCATCATAGATATTATCTTCATTGAGGTATCATATCTTCATTCAAGTGTTTTGTGTCATGAAATGGTTAAATTCCCTATTTTAGGTCATGGTCTAGGGTTTCCACTCCATGTGTCATCATGATACCATATGTAAAAACAAACATGTCCATCATGTGAGTCAGTGGATAAAGGGAGTTAGCAGCTTAGGGAATGAAAAATAGCGGTGAAGGTAAATTTCTTATTTTAAATAAGAGAATGCTATAATACACTACCTCTTCTCATTATTTCTCAAAGGGACATATGAAGTCATGCCACTACCAAAGAAAAAATCAACTTTCAAGCTACAAAGGACCATTCAAACCATTAAAACAGTTTTAGTGTAGCATTCACAGGTTTAAGCATCTCCTTCATAAGTAAGTAAACATATGGAACCTCTTATGCATCCTTCATTTTGAAGAACTCAATCAAAATCCCTTTCATAGGGTTTCACTGTGCTTTGGGTCTCCAAATGATTTTGCTTCATTTCAGTGAGAAAAGTCCTATTTTTTATGTTCCATAACCCCCGCCCCCACCCCACATACCTTATATATCCCTCCCAACAATTTCCCATACTAATTACTTTCATTTCCCCTCATTTTCCCTAAACCTAGGTCAATGTTGCGTTTTTGCAAATTTCTAGGCTAGGACAGTGTTTTGGAATTTTTCACACCTTTCCCTCACTCTTTTCAATAAATTCAACGTCCTTCCACTCCCTAACATTTATCCCTACCACAAAAAATTTTCCCAAGAATTTAGACACCCTTAAACCCCTTCATCTCCCTCCATTTGCAAAACAGTCTCACTTCTCTTTGAGGCCATTTATTTAACATAGGGACATTTTTTGCTTCAAAATATGTTTTTGACCAAATGGATAAGAATTTTTCAAAACTTAATGAATTTTTTGTCAGCGATTGACCAAGGAACAAAAAACTCCTTCAATTTATGCACAAGTGTTACGATAGAGAAATGCCCAAATTACACTTGCTATGAGAGAGTTGGTGCACTTCTGGACAACCTGACTTCAGGATAGTTACTCAGGGATTTGAAGAAGTTGTTGGTAGTGCTTAAGGATTCTATTATGGATCAGACATCATCATATTTCCAAAAATACCACTTTCAGCCAAAAAATCCTCCATTAAGGCAGTCAAAGGTTCTCTTCAAGTTAGCGTTATGATTTTATCAGAGACATCCTACGTTTTTGGAGTGGCCTTAGAAAAACCATAGTTTCTCCCTACTCGAGTTTCCAAATTACATTCTTTAATCATTCATATTGTGGTTGACTTCATGCTCTTTCTACATAGCTATGAAGTTTCCATTTTGAGCAGTTTAAGGCCTCCAACATCGGGTTGGAAGACAACATGCCCTCGGTGAATGGCCATATCTTAGCCAAACGTGGGTCATTTTGGGTGAAACAATACTCTAACGAAATATATACTCCCCCATATTTCTTGAAAAGAATTCAGATATATATTCGGAATTTAGAAATTCACTCAAAAATGACCTCCATCAGCTCGCTGCACACCTGAAAATTTCTGAGATGTTTGTAAAATTTTCACTGTGTATTTTTTTGTAATTGCTAGTTTGACTTTAGTAAAAGTCAAAAGGGTGAAGTAAATGAATGTGAGGGTTAAAATTGAATGTAAATGGGTAAAATTAGGGATGAATAGTTGTCTTATACTCCATTTAATACTTTTGGTAAGTATCTTGTGATAGTTAGATAAAAGAGGAAATGGTTGAGTAACCTCCCTAGTGTGTAGCAGTGATCAGATAGGTGCATGTATTTGACTTTATTTGCTAGAAATTTGACCTCCTAGAGATGATTTAGACCTAAGATCCTATACGAGGCCTTTTTTAATCATTTTCAAGTGTTGGATGTAGTGGAATTAAGCCTTGAATGCTAGTGTAATTGAGAATTTAGCAAGAACTAATAGACAGAGTTTGCAGCTATTATATTGGGATACCTATGGTATGTGTTTTGACAACGTTTTTCCTTTCGTGATCATAATTTTGAATGTATTTTATTTTTAATTTACATTTCCATGTTTCATGTGCTTGTTTCCTAAGATAATAAATAGAATTCGTTCATTTAATGCTCCGTTTTGGAGAATCTTTCACATTATTGTTCATTTGTGTTCTGATGTAAACGAATTCATGAGACTCATGGTCATTTTGAAACCATATCTATCTCCTATATACAAAATGACAACCCTAAAGTTCTAAAGTGTGTGCCTACCTTTCTCCATTACATCTCGCAAATCTGATTCTCAAAGCCTAGACCTAGTTCACTAGACCTAAACCATCATCCAACAAATAATCAAAATCAAATCAAACCCTATTCCAAACATATCTAGCCTAAAATCTGTTAAATTACGGTCACTTTTTGGGTATTATTTCAAAGATAAAGTTGTCTTTGGTTTCGTAGGGCTAGATACCAAACTAAAATCTTTGTTTTTGGTTACCTCCGTCGACCTCCTTATTAGCCTAGGACATTGTCGGGGCTAACATTTTAGTGTCATTGCAGGGGAAACGAGAGAACATTTCTTCCCTGGGAAAGAACGATAAGGATAAGATATAACTTCTAATGGTTGACACTGGTCATACACATATGAAGGCTAAAATAATTCACTTCACGACTCCAAATCAATGTCAAATTTAATTCAAAGACTCCACCAGAGGATGAACCTTACAAACAGAAACATGAAAGGAAAATATGGAAATATCAGGTATTCAAGTTGGACTTTCATCCAAGAATTCATGTTATTTATTTTAAATTATTTCTTCTCCTTTCCTGAGAATGTCAAGAAGGCTTTCCAAAATATATTGTATTTGAGAAAATATCCTAGACCCACATTTGATTCATTTCCTTTGAAGATTGTGAACACACATTCTCCATATTCCTTTTATCATGGTCAAGACCCTTCTTCCAAATCCTATCATGACCATATTCGACTTGATGAGCCTCAAGACATTAAGAATAATCCTACAACCTCTGTACATACTCCCATACCTTGTAAAATTTGAGATAGATACAAGCCACTCATCTTACCTCCTATACTCCATGATTTCCTTGAAAATTATTACAAATATCTTCCTATATTTGATGGAGAATATGGTAACATCATTGTTGAAAAAGTCATTCAGAGTTTTGAAATTTTTCTCGACTTTTTTGAGGTTGAAGAAGATGATGTCAGTATCAAGATTTTTTCTTTATCTTTGCAAGGTGAAGCTAAGAAATGGTTCAAGAACTTATCGGCTGCAAGGATTTTTTATTCATCAGTTTATAAAAGTATTCCTTAATAGATGGGTATCTAAGAGAAATATTTTTGTGATTTTAGAAGAATATAATCATTTGGAAAGAGAACTTATAGAAACAATATAACACTTTTAAGCTAGACTCAATCAAGTATACCATTCAATGCCCATTGATATAAAACCGCCTCACAGTTTATCTCTCTTGCAATACCTAGATTCCTTTGACCCGGAAATGGCATTTAAATTGAGAGAAAGGGATCCTACCACACTCAAAGAGATGCAGGACAATGAAATAGTTGTGGAAGTTAATTTATTGGTCAAAAGGTCAAAGATGAAGGAAGAAAAGGAGAACATAGAGAATGAACACCTGACATCTTCAGAAGTGAAGCTCAACATTTTGGTAAGCCCAATGGAAGAAATGATGCAAAAGATCATCATGAGATATGAAGTTTTTGTTCAAAAACACCATGTACCAGTAATTGTAGAAGAATAAGGGAATGTTGATCCTAACCATTATCCCACACATTCCAGTTACCATCAATCAGAAAATGATGGTTTTATGTACTCATTTATGGACAATCATGAAGATAGATTTGTAGATCGACCCATCGAGGATCAATCTCCTAATATAATGTGTATGTTTGATGTCATTCCATATAATTATGAGTTACCCAAGTATGATCAATGTGATGATGATTATGTTGTTGAAATAGCATCTAACTCTATAAGGAAACCAACGACATGTTTTTAGGAGGAAGAAGCTTCATTACAGTGGCTCACATGTATCACTCAGCCTATGCATATCAATCATGACATCAATGAAGAGAATCCAAAAAAATTCAAATCAGTTGAAAGGTATCTACCTTTATGTTTTACTTCATTTCAATTACTAAGAGAAAACTTTCCAAATATTAGAAATTAGTAGTATTTTAGATTTGATGTTGAGCATGGAGAATACCATGAAATTCTTGACCAAAACTCCTTACCTTTTTGTTTCTCTTCTTTAAAGTTAATAAGAGAAAACTATAAGGTTACCAAGGAAGAAAATAAGAAAGTTAACAATAGTTGGAAATATTCTCCCGAACTTGTTCAAAATGTTGTTTATAATATAGAACCTTTTTTTCAGTCTACAATCACCGTTACCAAGCAACATTTAGTTTGAAAATGCATTTGAAAGTGTGAACATGAAGAGCTTATAGAAAACCATTTAGTATCATTGAAACCAATGCATGAGAAGTTGCAGAAGTCCTCTCAACATCTCCTTGTCCTATATCTAATGTTGTGAATGGTTTTTGCAGTCAAATTCCTTCTCCATTAGTTAACTATGAGCTTCAAAAAAAATATGACATGAATTTGATTAGGCAACCGGTTTCATTGTCTTGCTCAACAAGAGTCTTGTTACAAAGTTTATCCAAAAATTTGTAGTCTACATCTATTTCTCTTGAGAATGACAAACTTCATTTTATAAAACAACCAATGTCTAAAAAGGAAGAAGATTCTTATCTCATTAATCATCAAGAAAAGGTAGTCATTCACGACTTTTAGGATCCTTTTGTTAATTTACTGCAGTCATCAAGGGAGATGATTTTGGTTATATTTATGGATCATGTACACATGTTTAGTGGACACTTGGAGTGACCTAGCTTTTGTTTTTTCTGCCTGCTCAAGCAAAGTACAATCATAATTGAAGTAAGTAGACATTTGCTAGAATGGTTACACTGGAGGGATCATTACACATGATTGTATATATACATATAACAGGTGGATGGTTATCAAAAGTATTTAAAGCCCAAAGTGAAGGCCCTAAGTTGCAGATCGTCAGCCATGTCTGTGAGCGATGATCAAATGTTCTCTTGCAAAGTCTTTTTTACTAGGCTCTTAGGTCCAATTTGTATGGTTTCAAATAGATTTTCAATAAAAATCTGGTCACTGGTTAGGGAGGTTCAGTCTTTACTACTCTATTCAGTCTCATGGTCTTCATCACTCATCATGTTCATTATCTTCTTCGAGGTATCATATCTTCATTCAAGTGTTTTGCTTCATCAAATGGTTAATTTCCTCATTTTAGGTTATGGTCTAAGGTTTTCACTCCATGTGTCATCATGATACCATATGTCAAAGCAAAAGACATGTCCATCATGTGAGTAAGTGGGTAAAGTGAGTTAGCATCATAGGTAAAGAAAAATAAATGTAAAGTAAATGTTTTATTCTAAATAAGACAATGTTGTAGTACACTACCTCGTCTCATCATTTCTCAAAGGGACATATGATGCCATGTTACTACCAAAGAAAAAATCAACATTCAAGCTAGAAAGGACCATATAAAGCATCAAAAGGGTTTCATTTCAGCATTCATAGGTTTAAGAATCTCCTTATCAAGTAGGTAAACATCTGGAACCTCTTATGTATCCTTCATTTTGAAGAATTCAATGAAAATCCCTCTCCTAGGGTTTCATTTTTCTTTGTGTCTCCAAATGATTTTGCTTCATTTCAGTGAGAAAAATCCTAGTTTTTATGTTCCATAAGTCTCAAACATATCTTAAATACCCCTCCCAACCATTTCCATACCCATTCCATTCATTCCCTCTCATTTTCCCTAAACCCTAGCTCAATGCTGCGTTTTTGCAAATTTCTAGGCTAGGACTATGTTTTGGAATTTTTCACACCTTTCCCTCACCCTTTTTAGTAAATTACACCTCCCTATACTCCCTAACATATATCCCTAACCCCAAAAATTTTTCCTAGAGTTTAGACACCCTTAAACCCCTTCATCTCCCCCCATTTGCAAAACAACCCCTTTTCTCTTTGAGGCCATTTGCTGCACATAAGGACATTTTTGCTTCAAAATATATTTGTGACCCAATGCAGAAGAATTTTAAAATAGTGAAAGATTTTTTTTTCAATTATAGGCCAATGAAAAATCACCTCCTTCCTTTTATGCACATGTTTTATGATATGAGAGAAATGCCCAAACTACACTTGCTACAAGAGAGTTGTTGCACTTCTAGAGAACTTGACCTCAAGGTAATTTTTCAAGGATTTGGATCAGGGGCTGGTAGTGTTGAAGGAATCTATTGTTACTATGAGATCATACAATTTCCAAAAATACCACCTTCATCCCAAAAAAACTCCAGGAAGGTAATCAAAAGTTCTCTGAAAGTTGGCACTGCAATTTTGTCAGTGACACCCTGCATTTTGGAGTGAACTCAGGAAAATTAAATTTTCTCATTGATGGAGTGTCCAAATTACATTCTTTAGGTGTCCAAAATGTAGTAGACTTCAATATATTTCCAAAGAGAAATCAATTTTTCAATTTGGAGTAGTTTAAGGCCTCCAAACACGGGTTTGCAGACAGCATGATGTGTAGAGGAGGCCTTCATTGCGCACCTTGATACACCTTAGGAGAATGGCCATATATCAACCAAACATGGTTCATTTTTAATGCATAAATACTCTAAATGCATCAAAAGTCTCAAATATTTCCATAAAAGGATTTATTTATAGATTTGGACTTCATCACAACACTCAAAAATGGCCTCCAACAGCTCGCTGTGTACCTGGAAATTTGTGAGATTTTTGTAAAATTTTCACTATGTAAATTTTTGTAATTCCTAGTTTGACTTTGGTAAAAGTCAAAAGGGTGAAGTAAATGAATGTGAGGGGTAAAATTAAATGTAAATGGGTAAAATTAGGGTTGAATAGGCGTATTATCCTCCATTTAAGTATTTTGGTAAATATCTTGTGATAGTTAGATAAAAGAGGAAATGGTTGAGTAACCTCCCTAGTGTGTATTAGTGATCAAATAGGTGCATGTATTTTACTTTATTTACTGGATAATTGACCTCATAGGGAGTATTTTTACCTCAAAGCCTATATGATTCCTTTTGTAATCATTTTTGATGGTTGGATGCAATGGAGTTGAGCCTTGAATGCTAGTGTAATTGAGAATTTGGAAGGAACTAATAAACAAGTTTGTAGCTATTGTAGTGGGATACCAGTGGTATGTGTTTTAGCAATGTTTTTACTTCTGTGATCATAAGTTTGAATTTATTGTATATTTCATTTCCAATTCCATGTTACATGTGCTTGTTTCCTAAGATAATAAACAAAATTCACTCATGTAATGCTCTATTTTGGAGAAGCTTTCATATTATTGTTCATTTTTCTTTTAATATAAACGAATTCATGAGACTCATGCTCATTTTGAAACCCTACCTATCTGCCATATACACAATGACAACCCTAAAGTGCTAATGTGTGCTCCTACCTTGCCCCATTACTTCTCTGCAAATATGATTCTGAAAGCCTAGAACTAGCTCCCTATACCTAATCCACCATCCAACAAACAATCAAAATCAAATCAAACCCTAATCTAAACATATCTAGCTTAAATCCTTTACATTCGAGTCATTTTTTTGCTATGATTTCATAGAGAGAGACCTCTCTCGTTTGGTAAGGCTAGCTATCAAACTAAAATCTTGGTATGTGGTTACCTCTATCGATCTCTTTATCAACCTGGGACATTGTGGGGGTTAACACTTTCAGTGAGAATGCTTCCTCATCACTTTGTATAAGTACCCATTCGAAATTACCTTTAGGGTCATGTATTTCATAGTCTTATTGTGGAGAAAACATATTATTTAGGAGCTATACTTTCATTTCTAACAGGGATGTACTTGGATTGATTCAAATAGTGAAGTTTGGTGCCATTTTTAGCTTCCAAAGACTTATTTCCTTCATAGGAATCTAATTATCCTTGGGCTTGGCCATTTGAGGAGCCTCAAATCCCTTTTGTAAATTTTATTTATTTTCTTTAAATTCCGTTTTCACTTGCACCTCTTGTTTATGCATTTAGTGTTCATGGCTCTTTTGTTGTAAGTTAAATTGGTTAAATAATTGAAGGGAGGTTTTTTCTAGGTAATTTACAGATTCACAAGCATGATGCATACTTGTAATATCTTTGAAAAGTCATGTTCATCATTGAGCTACGTGGATTGTTTTACTACTTCACAAATCTATAATTTATTGAAGTGTCTTGTAGCAAAATAGTTGTAATAGTTGTTATAACGTGTTAATGAGATTCATTTGAGTTGATTCAACTTATTTTTAGTCATAAAAACATTTAATCCATATCATTTTCCCTTGATCGGGATAGGCATTTTATAGGTTAAGTAGCTCACTAATTCTTGAGTTTCTAGGCTTTAGACTAGTAATTTACTACTATATTTTAGCAAATGTTAACATGGGTATTTTTCACAGATTCCACTTGGATCAGAGTCATAGGACATCAAAATTGATAATAATAAAATTTTCATCTCATTTTAGTTTTGTTTGATTGGGATTTTGGCAAGTTATATCGAGGTGTAGGAGTGTTGTAGCAGTCCTATAGAATTTTTAAAATCGACCAAATTTGCTCCAAAATCTTGATTTTTGTATCTTAGGCTTGAATAATGACCCATAGTCTCTGAATAAATGATTTAGTAATTAAAAATATCTATCAATCCTTTCCTCTTCTCGATTGTAATTCACATTTGCAATTTGGGTTAGTGGATAGATTTATGAATTGGATAGCACAATAATTATTTTTCTTGATTGCCACATCTTATGAACCATGGAAATGCACCTAAACTCTTTGGAATGTAGTGATTGATTACATGATATTTCTTTCATGAAAGTTAGATTAGTTTTATTTCTTTATTCTTAAGTTATGGCTTCTATTTCAAGAATTATTATTTTCATTCCATATACTGGGTTCTTTCCAATCCAATATTTACATTTTGCTAGCTTAATTGTAGGTAGTATAACCTTTACATTTATACAATTAGGATTAACTCTTGCATTTGAGCAAACATCATTTCTATTTATGGAAAATACAGTATCATTTCCATTTTTTCAATTAGTTTAGGCTTGATTTCATGATATTCACTTCATTGTGTCAGAACAATGTAAGGAGGACACATTGTATGTTGCACATATATTGCCGACACCTCTTAAGTTTGTACGAACCCTAGAATGATAATTTAAGTTGGTAGACTTGGGAGTTATAGAATTCTTGTTATAATACTGGTGTTTATCACCACTAATGAATCACTAAATCTTCACTTTCTCCTCCTAAATATAAGGTGCATACCTTAATAAATCGAAGAATATGCTAGTATACTCCTCATCGATCATAGATCCCATCTTCATATCATATAATTACTTTTCCCTATAATCATAGTATCTATCAAATAGATACTTCTTCTTGAAAAGTTTCTCAAACTGCATCATACCTCCAATTCACAACCCCTTCTTATTTTTGTTTTTATTTTTATTTT
>APFE031069893.1:27368-39966 GCA_000404065.3 Pinus taeda
TGGCCACCAATATCCACCAGGATCATTCCTCCCCCCTTAGGAAGCAATTGTCCCCATTGCATTGAATTCCTCCATGAGATGAGGAAATTTCTGCTGAACTTGGTCCTTGGTGAGCCACTTGCCCTGGTGAAGCAATTGGCCTAATTTGACAACTAGATACAATTGGATATTTTGTTGCCGAGTGTGCTTGATTTGTGTGTCCGTGATCCGATCAGTTGTAACTGTTCCATGCAATTTGGATTTAACTCTATGGGTGTGAGCTATTTTGCAATGTTAGATGTGTCTAGTAATGGTGGAAAGTATGGCCGAAAGTAGTCCACATTGAACACTGGGTGCAGGCCAAGGAATGAGTGAATGTTGAGCTCAAATGCAATGTCTCCCATAGCCTTGGTAATGTTTTTAGGACCATATCGGAGTAGTCTGAGTTTCTGATAGGCTCCAGTAAGGAAATCCTTTTGCAAATGCAACCAGACTTTGCCGCCCACTTGAAACTTGTGTGGCACCCGATGTTGATCATGTCGCTGCTTGTACTTGGAATTTGATTTCTCCATAATGTCATTGACCGACTGGTGAATATGTTGGATTTTCTCAATGAAGTTTTTTTCCTTATCTGTTTCGAATTGGACATGAACCAATCTACGTGAGTAGCTGCAAATGGCATGGCCACATCATTGGAACATAGTAGTTGGAATCCCAAGCGCACCTAAAAAGGGCTGTGGCTAGTTGAATTGTGGAGAGACCAGTTGTAGCCGTGCTGAACATAGGGGAGGCTCTTGTCCCATGTGCATGGATGCTTTGAGTTGTACATGCACAGAATGTGTACGATCATCCTGTTGACAACCTCTGTCTAGCCATGAACTTGAGGATGGAAGGATGTGGACTTAGTGAGTTTGGTGTCGAGCATTGACCTGAGATTGGACCAACATGTACTGAGGAACCTACTATCCCAATCTGAGATGATAGACTCTGGGATCCCAATGTGTACCCACACATGTTCAATGAAGAGTTTAACAATGGATCTATTTTGATATTCGAGAACCTGTTGATGACCACAAAAACACAGTCGTTTCCATGCTTAGTGGAAGGAAGGCCTGACATGTAATCCATGGAGATGGATTCCCAAGGTCGACTAGGGGTAGGAAGTGGGGTATAGAGGCCTTGCTTCTTGATGGTCGGTTTGGCAATGGCACATGCAATGCATGATTTGATGTACTTCCCGACATCTTGTCGAAGATTCGGCCAATAGAAATACTTCTGTAGTAATGCCACTATTTTCTCGACCCCGAAATGTTCAGCAAACCGACTATAGTGTGCTTCGCAAATCATCTTGGCACACTCACTTGAAGGAACACAAAGGTGACCCAAGTGGCAACAACAGGGCATCCTGGAGGTCAAAATCTGAGACATGTTGACCCTCCAAAAGTGTCTAGTATGTTGACCCTTATCAATTTTTTTGCAAATGTATCATTGTTTTCTTATATAAACTCAGTTTTGAAGGTGTCATTGAGTTCTCGGCAATGACCTAAGCATTGGGCTTGAAAGAGTGGTAGAAATCCTGAAGGTATGACATAGTATTAGGGAAAAACTTTCATGGACCCTTGCTTTCCCTTGTTATGGGAGCATATGGAGCCTCCTAGATGCACCTTGGTTTATATCAAGGGAGCGTCCAGGGGTTCGATGCCTGAAAAATTCAATTGGTCTCTACGGCTGGTTACCTATGTGGTTGGGATGGCTCCTGGGAGTTCTGTTGCTGAAATGGAAGGTCTGTGTGATGTGCTCTATTAGTTCCACTTCATAGGGACTCGAATAATATCATAGTAACTTCTTGTCACATTTTTACCCTAGTTGGCCAATTACTTGGGTGGATGTTGGAGAAGGTTGTTACATGAATAGTCCTAGAAAATCCTCTTGCATTTTTCTTTCCATCTTCCTAGTGGCCTCCTCAAGTGTAAAGTGATTTTAATGCACTTTAACCTAAGCGGTGGCTCAATTCCAAAGCAATATCTCTCTGATCTAAGATGTGAAGTTGTTCTGCTAGGAAATATCCTTTTGGTTCCACTTGTATCAAGCTCCAATGACTTATATGAAAAATATAATGGACATTTTTTTTTAACAAAAATACATAAAAAAAAATTGTGTATTTTTATATGGACGGGAAATGCCAACTAATATGCTACTTATCCAATATTTGTCTAAAATTTCAAATGATCCACAAAGCCATGGTGCTAATTTGGCACATGTTCCCATCCTTAGTGTTTTTTTCCTTGGTTTAACTTTTATATATACATGTTCCACAACCTTGAATTCCTTATAGGTTTTCTTCTTATCATCATAAATTTTCTATCTATCCTATGCAATTTTTATATTTTGTCTAATTCTTCACACCACCTACTCAATTTCTTTTAATTCATACAGCTCCAAAATTATCTTGTCTTCCAATTGACTCCATCAGAGGGGTATACGACATTTTCTGCCATACCGAGCTTCAAATGGGCTCATCTTTATTGGAGCTTGATTACTGTTGTTGTAGGAAAATTCCACTAAATGTAGGAAATATTCTCGTTCTTCCAGTCTATCCATGATAAACATTTTTAAAATATCCTTTAGAATATGGGTTTTTTTCTCCATCTTTCCATCAATTTGGGGGTGATAAGCGTTGCTAAAGTTAAGTTGGACCGCCATCCCTCCAAACAAATCCTTCAAAATTTAGAAGTGAATTTAGTGTCTATGTGTGATACCACTATTTTTCGTAATCCATACACTCAAAAAATCTCATTCATAAACCAATTTACAATTTGGGTTGTTCCATATGTATACTTCACATGTATAAAGTGTTTTTCGTTACTTAAGGTTTCCACAACCACCATGATGTAGTCATGTTGTCGGCTTGTTTTCGGTAGTCCTGTAATGAATTCCAACGAGATCAATTCCATTTCCATTCAGAGATGGAAATTGGATTCAACAGTTCAATAGGGTGTTAGTGTTCTTCCTTCACCTGCTAACATTCCAAAAATTTAGTTAAATATTACGCTACTTCCTTTTTCATGCCAGGCAAGTAAAAATCCTTTCTTAGTGTTGTTATCATTTTTGATAGTCGGGGTATCCAGCGTATAGTTCCTTATGATGCTAATCTAATATCATATGTTTTAGAGAACTTTCTTGGGAAAATAAAGTCTATTTCTGTGGAATAACAATCTTTTTTAATTTCTAGTATAACCTCAAATTTCAACATGTTCCAATTTATGTTGAATTTGCTGCTAATTGTGATCCTTCTATATTGAATTTCTAATTTGCCCAATAAAATATGTAGTCACACTACTAACAAAAAAATCCATAACAGTATTCACATGTATACTTAAGCCATATGCTAATCTATTTTCTTTTCTTTGAATATGTTTTATATAAAATTTGAACTGATTGAGAAAATCCATTTACCTAGCTTGTCAACCGGTGAGATCTGGTTGGTTGAAAAATTAATTTAAGCTAATGTGAACATTTTATGCAATAATTAACGTCTCCACATTTTTAAATAATGGATTACAACAACCAAATATAAATTATACAATGTATTATCTTTTCATGTGGTTTTAGTTTCTTAGATTCATAAGCCATTATATAATTGTCCTGCATCAAATATCCTCCTAAACCTTCCAAGCAAGCATTTGTGCATATAACAAATTCCTTTTTTCGATATGCAATTTTCAAAATAGGGGCCACTATTAGAAAAAAAATTAGTCTGTCAAAAATTTCTTAACACTTGGATTTCCACTCAAACTTCGTTCCTTTCTTTCGTAAGGAAGTGATAGGGTAGGCCAATTTAGAGAAACTTTCAATAAATCTTCGATAATATCATGTAATTCCCAGGAAGAACTAGACATTTGACACATCCTTAGGTATGAGCTAGTTGAGAATGGATTTGAATTTTTCTAGATCAATAAATAGTCCTTGATTTGAAGTGACATGTCCCATATATCGTATTTTGTCCTTGTAAAAGTCACATTTACTAAACTTAGCATATAGTTGATGTTCCTTTAAAGTTTGTAGCACTAATCTCAAATATTCTTTATGCTCTTCTTCATTCTTGGAATACACAAGGATGTCATCTCTAAACACCAACACAAAGTTATCAAGGTACTGACCAAGCACGATGCTCAACAAACACATAAATGTTATTGGTGCATTGGTAAGGCCAAATGGTAACACTGCAAATTTGTAGTGACCATATCTAGTTCAAAAAGTTGTCATATGAATGTATTCACATTTGATTCTCAGCTGGTGATACATGATCATTAGATCATTTTTTTGAGAATATCATTGCCCCTCTACGTGATTGAACAAATCATCAATACAGGGAAGAATATATTTACTTGTAGCGGTGAATTTTTTTATTTGTTGTTAGTCTATACACATTCTAAATATACAATCCTTTTCCACAAATAGGACGCGAGCCCCCCACATTGAAACAATGGGTCTAATATATCCTTTACTGAGTAATTCCTATAACTGCATTTTTAATTATAATAGCTCAAGAATACTCATTCAGTAGGGTTCTATAGTCAATTGGGTAGCTCTTTGTACTAAATCAATGGTGAAATCTATATCTCTCTGGGGAGGGAGACCTAGGATCTCCTTCGGAAATACCTCCTTAAATTCTCCAATAATGGGTAACTCTTCTAATTTTTTGTTTATGTTTTATATGTATTTTCCTCAATATTAACAACGAATAGTTGACAACCTTCCGTAGCACCTTTTTCCAGCTATAATTTTGAAGTTTCTTTGACTGAAATTGGCTTAGATATGCCTTCAATTAACTACGATTCTCCTTTTTTATTTACACAAATCATTATTTTCTCAAGATTTTTTATGACATCTCCATGTTTTTCTAGCCGGTATATTCCTATTAACACATCATGGGACCCTAAAGGAAGTATATTTAAGTTTACTTCATTAGCAGAACAATTTAAGTCTATGGAACATTGTTTTACATGGCTAGTTACCTTCCTCTTTGTGTCAGTTTCTAGTTGTACCAACAATGGAGTCTTAAAATTTTCGATTTTTTATTTACATTTTTCCATAACCTAAGGACTATTGTATCTAAGACTAGCCCTTGGGTCAATTAATGCATAAAAATAATGGTTTTAAATACTACCTTCAATCTCGATCACGGTAGATTGATGCTTTGTGTGTCTATCCTCCAGTGTTGTACTTATCTTTGGGATATTCCTTGTGATATTGTTTACTATTTTAGCCTCATTATTGCTTTTATATTCTGAATAGTCCCGTGATTATACAGGCAGTCACTTAGCAAGTGAGTTTTTCCACAACCGCAACATTTCAAAGGTTCTCTCTCATTGATTGCACCTATATTTTTGTTTTTCAAATCCACGGACTTGCCTCCAGTTTGATATTGTGCTAGCTAGGTTGAATTCCCTTTGCTAAATTTATTCTGCCAGTGATCCCTTCCGAAATTCTCAAGGTATGAAGGTTTTTGTCTTTTTGTCTCCATAACATATTTTTTCTCTCCTTACTTTACAAATGTTTTAAGCCTTCTCCCCTATTTTTTAATTGTTGATAAGACAATCTTGTCTTGCTCATTGCTTCACCCATTGTTTTATGATTGTTAAGCTCAATCCTTTCTTTATAAGCAACTAGTAGGTAGTTTCTAAATATTTTCAACTTGGCTTTTTCTTCCCTATTCTAAGGGACATATCGTAACAAATTTGTGAATTTAGCTACAAACTTGTCCATAGTCAATTGTCCTAGTCTTAACTCATGAAACTCCTTTTCTCAATCATCATAATATCCTTCATTCAGATATTAGGACTTGAATTATTTCTTGAACTTATCCCAGGAAATTGTAGTATGTTCCAATGTATGCACACTTTTCACCTCCCCCCACCAAAGGGTAACCTTCCCTTGTAGCTAATAAATGGCCAATTTGGTCTTCAAATTAATTTCATATTTATAAACTTAAAAATACTTGGTAATGTTGACAAGCCATGCTTCTACATCCTCCTCCTTTTCACCATCAAAGGTAGGGGGTTTTATTTTTCTAAACTCCCCTTACAACTCCACTTTCCTCTTACCTTTTTGTGTTTTTGGATAAGTTTTGTCTCAATCATCCCCACTTTTAAAGTTTTCTATTTTCTACTCAACCCTCTTCCTTTTCAGTGGTTTTGTTTCTAAGATTCCGTGACTAGACCTTCAGTTAAATATTTGATCATTATTTCTTATTCTTTCCTTGTCTTCAACAATCACTCATTACTAGTTCTGAGATAAAACAACTCCTATTGTAAAATTCTCACAAACTCCATCAGTTGAGTTGTTTTTGGAGTAACTTCTCCTCCTAACTCCACATATATCACTTATCCTATCATAGGTGGGTTGGTATTTTCTATCATTTCACGCAGTAACCCTACTTCATTTGAGTACCTTATAGTCAACAAAACCCAACATTAATATAACAATCCTAAACCTAATTTATAATTCAACACAAAACTATATTTCCAATGTGGTGGTCCCCTCTAAGCCTAGTTTTGAAACTGGTGCTCTGATACCATATGTCACAAACCTCAAATTCACAACCCGATTTTATTTTATTTTTGTTTGTTATATAGGTTTAGGGTAAAGTAACTAACCATACAAGTAATGCAAGTCTTACACCCTTATACTTATTAGCCATGTACTTTGATCCCATATACAAACTCATTTGGGCTTATCCTAGAGAGGTGGAAAAAAAAACCAAATAGGTTATTATTCTACTCTCTAATGCACACAATAGAACTTATAAATGTATCTAATTTCTTCCACAATGTTGTGAAATCAGCAAGGCTTCCCATGGTGGCTTATGTTAAACTTCTATTTCACAATTACTATTAATTGCTCACCCTATGTTGGATGTCTATTTTTTTTTTCCAAAAATAGACTTGAAACAGAATGATAAAAAATAAGGTAGTTGTCATGGAGTTTTTTGTGGTGAATGAGGAAGGGCCATGTCCTCTAGGCCCATGTGACATTCACATGGTTGTCAGGCTTACTGATACGGACATTGGCGATGCATTTCCCAAATCTTAATCTATGTATTGAATCATCTTCCCTTCCATTCTATTTACTCATTGGTTGAATTGTCTCGTGAACATAGAGGGCCAAAATGAGAGACATTGGCACTTTTGAAGGTGTGTATTCTCTATTAGGACCCATGGCAACCATATATCTCCCTTCATTCTACACTTGGCTACAAGAGCACACTCGTAAGGTTAATTTTGTTCCAGATTCATCCCTTTTTCCATTTTTATAGCTCCATGGCTTCCATTCTTGTCAAACTGCCCAACACCCATATAATGTTTACTATGAAACTTCCTTAACTATTGGGATAATATAGTTCCACCCTCGTTGGTTGTCTCAGGAATTATCATGGATGCTTTCGTAGTTATTCCCTCAGGTATAATTCTTCCTCTCACCATTGTGCAATTCCTTACTTTTCACATAAGTCAGGAATCAATTTCATCCTGGTTCTTGGTTGTTCCTTTTTTTATTTTATTGTTGCGTGGATAGCTTAGGTGTTCTATGTGTTCACCATATATATGTAGCATATCTTTTGTTGGTTCAATAATCCCTACAACAAAGGCTCAAGTATCATTGTTTTTCTATTTTTCCCTCTAGGGTTTCTTTTCACTCAATTAATCTTAGTCTATGTACTGCGAGTTATTTTTATCCTTATATTATAGAACATAATTAAGTTGTGTGAGTGTTAAGAATGCTAACTAGGTTCTATTTTGATTTGAAACAAGAAAGTGTAGGAAATTTCCTCAACTATAGGTTTATGTCACTCTTAATATGATTTTTCAATTTGGGTTCAATTGTTCCCCACCAATATACTCACCTCTTCTTCGAATGACTGTCAAAGGTACTTGTGAAATCATCCGAAAATGGAAATTACATCCACCTCTAACCCCTGCTTAGTATGCTTTAGGTCAGTCTTCCTTGCGTTTTTCATGGTCTTATTGTTCAAATAATGGTGCGATGTGATATGGGTTTTCAGTGCTAAATAGGGTCTCTTCACTATCAAACCATTACAACCAATTCTTGCCTATAGGGGAATTTAGCTAGATATAGTATTTCCTTGTCATGGTGTGAAATTTTATAGGGTGGTCTCTGGCCTGTCACATACATAAATTATTTGGGCCTGATATACCCTATAATTTTTTTTATTTCTTTCATTGTTTATGTACTGAAAGTCAATTTTCATAGTTTTAGGATGTAAAATCAGAATGTTGAACTGAAATAACCTTAGACATGAAGTTAGTTTTAGTTTAATTTGAATATAGATTGTTCATAAAGGTTTTTACCTAGTTATGTTGGACATGTATGCTAAATTTTGTTTCTTTTAAATTCCAATCCAAAACAAACTTACTAGTATGGATTTGATGGTTGATATGGTGTACTGTTCATAAGTATCCAACTGTTATGGAAGTGTTTATATTATTTATTCTATGTATAAATTTTGTCTCTTTACTTTAGAAGGTTATATATATTTAATTTTCTATAGTTGCACAAACATTTTTCTTTTATAATTGACTTACGTATATTTGGATTTACTACTTCTTTAATTTTGGTCTTTTATGCCAATGTAGCATCTAGTTGCAATGCTTCATATAATATATACCACTCACTATTCTCAAAAGATGATTCATTTTACAACTTATGCAGTGTAGAAAATAATTCACTAAGTCGTTAATGTCTTAGGGCACCTTAACTTGTCGAATGACAGTTATACAACTTGTTCTCAAATTATTTTGACATCTTGGCAACAAATAATGACCTTTGTGGTGATAATGGCTTGATTAAATCCATATACAATAGAAAATTACCCTATCACCATAAGGCTGGTCTTTTGACTCGTATAATCATTGCACACTTAGTGAAGGATTCGTAAAACTATTTGATTGTTTATGTTGAACATAATTTATCCTTCATTACCTGAGGCATCATTCCCAATTTCCTCAATCGAGGTTTTTTTTTTTTAAAGCATCCTCACGTTACAATTCTAAGCATGCGAAATTTTAACTACTTAGGTTCAGGCTGAGTCGTAATCCTATTGTCAGTTCTTCTTGACTCTTCTTGACCTTTTTCACTATATAGTTATTTGATTACTTTCATAATTGAAATTCTCATTCCCTTATTTACTACATAATTTTTACCTTATGTTTGAAACTCTTATCCTCATAGGCATAATTATCTAGTAGCCAATACATATTTTCTTGTGGATATCAGTGCACTTAGAGATTATGTTTTTCTTTATAATAAGTTCCTTCCTTCTTATCATAGGTGTAGCATTAAGTTTAGCTAAGATAACAACGGGTTTTTATTGATACTTATTGTAGCCAGTTATGGATAAAGATAGACATATATAATGTTAGAAGTTTTTTTTTTCTTTTAACATAAAATAACTACAATTTAACTCATTAATTTTCTACAAATGGTTTTCCTATATTAAATCCTTCATCCTAGATATTCCTCATTAGAGATTTCCATACCATTCATCATATTTCAATGAAACCCATTGACATGCTCATACAATGAAAAACTCATAAGCACATACAGTAGTGTAGCACATGCAAAGAAAAATCAGCTTATCATAAAATATAATTGATCTCTCTTACCCATAGTAAATCTTAACCATAATAAATCAGCATACTACGAGTGAGAGCAACACTCGCTCAAAATTCAAACAACATTACAATATTTAAATGTGTTTTAAATTCAAATAGAAACTAAAAGAAATCCTAACTAGAATAGTTGATTGGAACAATTACTTGTGAATGGAGCACGTTCCTCTTGACCATGAATTGAATCCACCGGTTCTCCCCCGTGGTAAGATATCATTGACCATGGAATCGACAACCTCATTGATTCCAAAATGGTGTATTTTATACGTTTTCTTTCACCTAACATATTTTAGCTCTGTCCTGCTTTTTGGGTCTGCCAACCCACGTGCCTAAGATTTTTTCCTTTTTTTTCTCAGAAAATAAAGTTTCTTTTCTTTTTTTCCTTAAACCTTTCCTTTCTATTCTGTAATGCTTTGTTTCAACCAATCTTAATTTATTTCTACAACTAATGGATTTAATAGATTTTTCTCTCCCATCATATTAAATCCTGTCTATTTCCTCCTAGGGACTTTTAGGAGATTAATAAGGGAAGGTTTATCCTAAAATTAATCACCATTAAATGTTTCCAACCTGGTAAGAATATTGTAAATTTAGTGCTTCTTTCCCAAGTAATTTCAAACATTTGTTTTATTAAAAAAAATCTATTAATTACATAACTCTATAATCAAATCATTTGACAAGTCTAATCATGGATTTTTTAGCCATACAATCCAAAAATAGTTCATGTCCAAAGATATTAAATAAAAATTATTAGAAAACAAGGGTACTACATCTTCCCCCACTTTTTATTCAATGATGTCCTCAATGTTCACTTTCCAATTCCCTTCCTTATGGAATAACATTCGAAAAGCCTCCCGTATTTGATTTTCCATCTCCCATGTGACCTTCTAACGTGTAAAGTGCTTCCAATTCAATTTAACCTAAGTGATGGCTCACTTTTAGAGAAAGGTCCCTCTCCAATCTAATATTTGAAGTGGTTATGCGAGGAAATATGCTTCTGGTTACACCTGCATCAAGTTCCAATGAATTATATGAGAATTATCATGGACATTTTTTTTAAAAAGATACATGAAAAACATTGTGTAGTTTTATATGGTTGGGAAATGGTAATGGGTATGCTATTGGTCCAATCTTGCCTAAAATGTCAAAGGGTCCACAAAAATGTGGTGCTAATTTGGAACATGTTCCCATTGTCATGGTGTTTTCTCTTCATTTCATTTTTATCTGTACTTCTTCCTCAATGTTGAATTCCTTATGGGTTCTCCTCTTATAAACATAACTTTTCTGTCTATCCTATGTATTTTTTATATTTTTTCTAATTCTTCGCACAACTTGTTCTATTTCTTGTCATGCATCTAGTCCCAAAATTAGCCTGTTGTTCGGTTGAATCTAGTTGAGCGGTGTATGACATTTTCTTCCTTACAAATATTTAAAGGGGCTCTTGTTTATTGAGGATTGATAGCTACTGTTTTAGAAAAATTTTGATAAATGTAGGAAATCTTCCCATTTGGTTGGTTTTTCCATGGAATATATTCTTAACATATCATCTAGAATTTGGTTGGTTCTACTCATCTATTCATCAATTTGGGTTGATAAGCAGTGATAAAGTTAAATTGGGTCCCTATACCTCCAAAGAAAGGCTTCCAAAATTTATAAGTGAATTAAGTGTCTCTCTACGATACCACCATTTTTGGTACTCCATGAAATAAAAAATCCCCTTCATAAAAATGTTTGTAATTTTGGTTCTTCCATATGTAGACTGCACATGTATAAATTGTGTTTATTTACTTAAGGTGTCCACAACCAAAATGATGGATTCATGTTGTCGACTTGTTTTTGGTTATCTTGTAATCAATTCCAGCGTGATCACTTCCTATTTCCATTCAAGGACGGGAAGTGGATTCAATAGTCCAGTAGGTTTTTGGTGTTCTACCTTCACCTGCTAACATTCCAAACATTTAGATAAATATTCTACTCATTTCTTTTAATGCTAGGGCCGTAAAACTGCTTTCTTAGTGTTGTTTTCATTTTTTGATATCTTGGGTGTCCAACATATGGTTTCTTATGATACTCATCTAGCATAATCTATTTTAGAACACTTGCATTGGGAACATATAGTCTATTTCTGTAGATTAATAACTTTTCCAAATTTTCAGTATAACCTGGAATTTCAGAATGTTTAAATTTTGATTGAATTTGTTTATAATTGTGATCTTCTTGTATTAATTTTCTAATTTGCACAGTATAATTTGCAATGGCACTGCTAATAGAATTTTCCATAACATTATTTGCATATCTACTTAAAGAATCTACTAGTCTATTTTTTGTTTCTATGTTCTATATCAAATATGAACTCATTGAGAAAATCCATCCCCCTAACCTTTCTAGCATTAAGATCTTGATGGAAGAAAACAGATTTTAAGCTAATGTGATATGTTAATAATGTGAACTTTTTCTCCAACAAATAGTGTCTCCACATTTTGAGATCATCGATTAGAACAAACAAATATAAATCACACACTGCATAACTATTATGAAACCAGCTCACAAAAAGATAGAAAACATAGTTGAATGCCTTAGAATCTAGCCTCTTCGAGGGGGAAACCTCCTTTACATTACATAAATGAACAAATCTTGGATAATACAAATGACAAAACCTCCTTTCTATATATAGGAGTCTAAGGAGTCACAATATAACCCAGCCGACCTAACAATAATAATATAAGGCCACAAAAATAACAATAGAGGGATTCTATGGAAATTAATAACAATATGGGGACAATAGGGGCACAACGATATTAATAAGGGATACAACTACAATAGTAATGGGGTAATCACTAGTATTATAGGGGCCTAACATGTCCCTCTCCTTCAAAAAAGTGTTGTCCTCAATGCTTGAGTAGTTCTGGATGCTTCTGTATAAAATTCTC
>APFE031069893.1:40193-51170 GCA_000404065.3 Pinus taeda
TTAGTGCTCAAATCTGCCTTAGGCTGAAATAAGGCAAGACTCAAGGCCACATCAAACCATGCTCAGCCTCGTAGCTAGCCCTACGAGGACAGGAGAGGGCTTTCTCCTAGTCAAACTCGGCAAAAGATAATCGAAAAGGCTCGAGATGACTAAATTGATGACTGATTTTAGGCTAGGTATTAAGTAGAAAGAGTTTAGGATTGATTTTTCTTTTATGATTTTGTTGAAATCAAGGGAAAGGCAATTTTGGGTGTGGGGATGAGGCACAGTTTTTGCAGAGGTCCACTTGGGGCAAGATAGGTAATTGTTTTGATGCCTTAAAGCAGGTGAGATGGATAGATCAGACCGGTGAGAGGCTAAGGAGAGCAAGGTGTCTCAAGGATTCTCCTTAAACTAAAGAAAACATAGAATATTAAACAAATTTAAAGGCAGAGCATAGCAATTTCATGGATTCTACCTTAACACTTCATTTACTTAATAAGAGAAGATTCAATAGAGATAATGATTCACATACAAAACATAAAAATATTGAGAGAAAAAACACCATCAAGACATAAAGCCACATGGATCCCAGGTAGTGCTACAAAACCCTGGTCTTTCCTTTGCCAAAAATGCTGGTAAAATATGTACAATATAGTCTCAAAACTATCCCAAGAGTCCAACCATCAAAATGACTAAGAAGATACATAATATAGGCAAGCTAACAAATTTCCTTGCCTCTAGGGGTGGAGCTCATCATTTTAGGAGTTGTTTCAACCAATTCTAAACAAAGTACTAGAGTCTAGGCAGTCAAAACAACTTGCCTATATAAGCTAGGAAAACAATTCATTCATTAAATGTTTTGCCTTTTCATGAATTAATCTTCTATAAGAGATAAATAAGTGTCATGTCAACATAAAATTACATTAATTACATCAAGGAGGATTAAAAATCCCTCCAAAAGACAAAACTATTCAAATGTTGCGTTATCCTGAGTTGTAGGTGAAAAACTGGCAATTTTCCCTGATGCATAGCGCGTCATTTCTCTACGCATAGCGCGTAATTTGGGCCCACGTTTGGGGCCCTTCCCGGCATCCAAATGAGGCACAAGTGGGCTTGTTGGAAAGGGCTGGATGTGTAATTTCCAACCCAAGTGAAATTTCTCAATTTGGTGCTCATTTACCCCTCCAAAAATGCAATCTCCCAAGACTGCTTCATGTGTGTCCAAAAAGTGGCAGAAGGTCATTTTTTGCATGTTTTTTGACCGTTTGGGGGCTCAAAACCTGATGAAATGTCTTGGAAGTGTCTAAGAAGGTGTATTGTGTCATGGAAAATCTAAAATGGACCTCCCCATCTTCATGGTAGCGCGCAGCGTGCTACGCATTGAGGGAAAAAACCTATTTTTGACCAAAAAAAAAATCAAAATTGACCAAAATTGCTCCAAATTCTCTGAATTTTGAGTTGAGGGTGTATCATTGAGTTTCATGCTCCTTCAAGGAGGCTTCAACAAAAATTTGGAGTGGATCGGGCCTTTTCCTCTGTTTTAGTGCCTTCGCCAATCGTCTTTTAAGTATCTTCATTTTCGCTTTGCACACATGCATGCGGGCCCGATAATGATTTTTCATGTGTCGAAGAAAAACAACTTTTCCAAGTGAGTGTTCACACGGATGAGCATTGATTCCCGATCGATAGGTGTCAAATCACCAGGTATCCTACCGGCCAATTCCTGGTCTTCACGAATCTTCCGCTGCTCATAAAGTTCATGCTCATCTTCCAACTGTTTGTTGCGCTGCTCTAAGTAGTTGATCACCCATTTTTCCATCTGCAATTTCTTGTGCAATGACTCATTCTCGGCCCTTTGCTCTTGGATGATCTCCTTGAGCTCTGAGGTAGGAGAGCTAGCATCAACATCAATGATATCCGTGTCCTGGCCTCTTGAAGGACCCTCATCAGTCATGGGCCTCTTGCCCCTGTCATGGACTTGTACCTGTGCTGAAGAAGATGGCGAGACCCCTTCCACATGATATGGAGATAATACTCATTGTGCCGGTGAAGTCAATGAGACCCCTTCCACCCCGGGTGGAGATAGTACTCGTCGTGCAGCTACAAATAAGGCTCTGGGGCCTTTCTGATATGTCACATATGCTGGAGCATCAACATGCTCAGTCTCATGAATGTCAAAATGTTGTGAAGGCCCTCCCTCATCATGGATAATCTTAGGAGGTGGGTGTGGCACTGTGAAGAAGACGCGAGAAATGAAATCCTCCCATGGAATACCCTGTTGTGCCAACTGATGCATCACTATGATCTTGATCAATGCATAATGATAAATGCTCTTGTGTTGCTGTGTTGGGCTCTTCCTTTGTACCAAGGGCACCATCCTCTCTACATTTCGACACATGAAAAATGGAATGTTCATCATTCGCACCCGTGTGAAATGCATCAACAAACGTATATGGTACGAATATATATGTGAAAATCTTCCCTCACAAGTGAAATAGCGAATAATGAGCCTCATCAAGGGTGCATACTCATCCCTTAGGAATCTGAAGGGAAAAACAACAGTTAGGTGTCTCATACATTCAGGTTTGATATATGGTTCATAATGAAATCTGTCTAACTGTTGGCGCTTGTTCCACTCCTCTCCAACATTTGATATCCCAGTTGCTTGAGCAACAATCTCGGGTGATAGTGTGAAGTCTACTCCTGCAAGGTTCACAAGACCATTGTGCAAATGTAGGACAAACAAGCAGACTAATTCTCTGTGATGTTGAATTTTTGAGATCCTCTCACAATACTCAAAACATGATAGGTACCGAAAACAGGTCACTGCAATTGGACAAGCTTGCAAATGAGCCAAAGAGGTGGGCTCCTCCCTGACATGCTGACCACCTTTACCACCTTTGTGATGCCTCCTTGGCACCTCTATCTTCGATGTTGAATCACGGTCATCACTCTGTTCATAATCTGATTCGGTTTCTAACATGGTTTTGGAGGCAAAGTGACTGAAATGTAATGTTGACTTTGCACCCAATGAACTGCTGTTTGACTTTTTCAAATGCTAAATATTTCCTGAGAGAAAAGAGGATTTGGTAGATTGCTGGCAGTTTATTGGGAAAAAAAACCAACGCGTAGTGCACCTTTCCCAACGCGTAGCGCCCCTCTGGTGCGTAGCGCCTGAGTAAAAATATACTGGAAAAGTCGCACTAATGCGTAGCGTGCCCTGGGTGTGTAGCGCACCTCAGCTCATCCGTAGCGCGCTCCTAAAAACTACCCAATCTGCTCGATGACTCTTGAAATCGCCTTTGCAAGGATTCTCTTGGCTTGTGAGAGGCAAATGAGTTGCTAATGAAGAGTGATGTGCTTTTATAGGCTCCCTTTTGATTTTTATTGCCCGAAATCCACTTTGTAATGTTTGAATGTTGACACTTTTTGAATTAATTGACTCTGACTTCTAGTTTCCTTTTTTTTTTTTTTGAAAAAATTGGCTGAAATGATGATTTCTTCTGAAAATTTTTCCAGAGATGGCTTCGGAGATGCTTTGGCAAAGGAGACCAAGGCTGCGTTTCAACATTTGGAGAATTTGAAATTTTGACAAAGTTTTACAAAAAATGAGATAATGAGCTTTGTTTTTCAAAAACAGAGTTTTGAAAACAAGGTGAAAATTTAACTGTACAATGATGAGAATTATTGAAATGATGCTTTATGAAGGACATCCCTCTGGCCTACTGGTCCTTTATGACCTCTCAAGACAAAAATTGACTCAACCCTAGACCTAAGACCTCGAAATTTAAAACAAGATAAATGACCCTTTGAAGATTTTATTCACTCAAACAAACCTGAACCTGCAGTGCCAAACAGGAGGGGAATAAAAGACACAAACTCCTCCAGCAGAGTTATGGCATGCCTAACGGAATGCAACATGATCACACTGATGGGACACCTAATTATGAAATGCAAAGAGCTTTGATCTCTGGTGGAGGGCTACTAGACCGACTCTAACATTGTCTCCAATGGCGATGGTAGCTCCTTGGAGATGCCAAGAACCGCAGATCTCTGGGATAGCAGACTAGTGCCTTCATCCATTTGGGCGATGGAGTCATTATTTTGAACGGATAACAAAAAACCTTTGACACATTTATTGAATGAAAACTTGATTGAAAATTGACTGAAACTTAACTAAAACTTGACTCAAACCGACTCGATGAAAAATTGAAATGATGGAAAAAAATTGACTCTAACAAACTAACTCAAGACCTAAACTTAAAACTTAAAACTTCATGGCAGTACATAATTGCCTATGTTTCTTACAAGACAGCATACCATCAAACTATATCATAATGCCAATGTAACCAATCAAGAAGATGCCTTCTTGATTGATTCTCCCAATCATATATCATGATCAACAATAGATACTGGTAACTAGGTATCCAAAAACATAGCTGACCATGATCTCCTTCATCACTGAACACAACAATAATCACTTTCACTGCTGACTGTAACAAAACTGCCATTGGATCCTGAAAAACATGAAGATTTGCTAGTGCCACCTCCTGCTGAAAGAACAAGGTGTCCTTTGTTTCAAATTCTAATCTGTCTTCATCATATGCTTTGGTAAAAGTATGCCTGTGGGCTTCAAAAAACTCTGAACAGGTAGATGAGCATATCTCCTCTTGTAAAAACATTTCAACACATGAAATATATTAAGAATCTGAAAGATAATCATGTATTCTATGATCTTCTGTAGTATGACAATATGGTAGGTCATCTTCATATGATACCACAACCAAATTATCAAGTTCCTTATTACATTCTTCAATCATAAGGAAAGAAACTTCAGCTGATTCTTGAAGTGAAAAAATGACATTTCTATCATCTACCATAAATTCATCCAAAGGAACCTTTTCACTCACTTGAATGAAGATCTCATCTTGCTTTTCATGAAATGACTGACTTACCTCCTCATGCAGGCTTCGTTCTGATGGCATGAGAACATTTGGATCAAAAACCTTGTCTATGATCTCAACAACAAAACTCTCATTTTCAGGATTTAGCACAAAGTATGCTTGGTCATCACAATCTGAATCTAGAACTGAAGTAGCTGTCCTAACAGTATAACATTCTGCAATCTGCATGTTGTCTTCTTCTGTGGGCATATTTGAAACAAGTTCTTCTCTTTCATCATCTTCCACCATATGACCATCTTCAGCCTGCTGATCTTGATTCTGCTGCAAAATGTCCTGATCATCTTGACAAGTATGCTGAAATGGATTTTCATATAGGGCTTCCATGATCTCATCATCCATGAAATTATCATCTTCATAATATTTCTCAAGGCTTTCAATAAAAGTAGAAGCATGTTTGCAACAGTCATGAACTAATTCTAATGATGGGTAAGATACTTGATATCTTTCAATGAACAGAGCATGAAAATCCTTTAAACAGTAAATACAAGCCAACGGCAAATTTTCATACCAAGATTGGGCTTCACCTTCGAGAGTGGCCAGGAATATCTTCATCAAGCAATCTTCAGGAAAATCGACTTTCCACTTGCGAATATGCATATGAAATCTAACCAGATGTAAAGTAGCATCTTTCTTACCATCATTGTTAAACGTAGGCAGATTCCTTGACCAATCTACCTTGGGCATCTTATTCGGAAAACCTGGAATGTGATCTCGGCTCAGGGGAGCATATCTTCTCATGATTCGATCCATCTTGAGAATCTCACAACTACCGATCTCCCTGCAGTGAAGTCACCATGAAGCATCGATTTCTAGATTGTTCAGTGAATGGAGTCGCCAGGTGAATGATTTCAGCCTTATGATGTTTGATCGTTGTTCACCATCAACCATCAGATCTGAACTTAATACACGTACTGGGGCAATTTATAAGTTAAGTGTTACAATTACAAGCTACACCGGAGGTCGACTGAAGCAGCGTTTATCTACTATGCACTCGCAAAGCAATATGCAGTTCAAAAGCTACCTGGCGTGACTTCAGACTCTGTCTGTAGCTATAAATCAAATAACGTTAACAAGCAAACCCGTTTCTTCCCCAGTATGGTTGCCACTATGTTAGCGCTCAAATCTGCCTTAGGCTGAAATAAGGCAAGACTCAAGGCCACATCAAACCACACTCAGCCTCGTAGCTAGCCCTACGAGGATAGGAGAGGGCTCTCTCCGGGTCAAACTCGGCAAAAGATAATCGAAAAGGCCCAAGATGACTGAATTGATGACTGATTTTAGGCTAGGTATTAAGTATAAAGAGTTTAGGATTGATTTTTTTTTTTTATGATTTTGTTGAAATCAAGGGAAAGGCAATTTTGGGTGTGGGGATGAGGCACAGTTTTTGCAGAGGTCCACTTGCGGCAAGATAGGTAATTGTTTTGATGCCTTAAAGCAGGTGAGATGGATAGATCGGACCGATGAGAGGCTAAGGAGAGCAAGGGGTCTCAAGGATTCTCCTTAAACTGAAGAAAACATAAAATATTAAACAAATTTAAAGGCAGAACATAGCAATTTCACGGATTCTACCTTAACACTTCATTTTCTTAATAAGAGAAAATTCAATAGAGATAATGATTCACATACACAACTTACAAATACTGAGAGAAAAAACACCATCAAGACATAAAGCCACATGGATCCCAAGTAGTGCTGCAAAACCCTGGTCTTTCCTTTGCCAAAAATGCTGGTAAAATATGTACAATATAGTGTCAAAACTATCCTAAGAGTCCAACCATCAAAATGACTAATAAGATACACAATATAGGAAATCTAACACATTTCCTTGCCTCTAGTGGTCGAGCTCATCATTTTAGGAGCTGTTTCAACCAATTCTAAACAAAGTACTAGAGTCTAGGCAGTCAAAACAACTTGCCTCTATAAGCTAGGAAACCAATTCATTCATTAAATGTTTTGCCTTTTCATGAATGAATCTTCTAGAAGAGATAAATAAGTGTAATGTCAACATAAAATTACATTAATTACATCAAGGAGGATGAAAAATCCCTCCAAAAGTCAAAACCAGTCAAATGCTGCGTTTTCCTGAGTTGTAGGTGAAAAACTGGCAATTTTCCCTGATGCGTAGCGCGCCATTTCTCTACATGTAGCGCGCCTTTGGGCCCAATTTTGAGGCACTTCTCGGCATCCAAATGAGGTACAAGTGGTCTTGTTGGAAAGGGATGGATGTCTACTTTCCCACCCAAGTGTAATTTCTCCATTTGGTGCTCATTTGCCCCTGCAAACGTGCAATCTCCCATGACTACTTCCTGTGTGTCCAAAAAGTGGTAGAAGGTCATTTTTTGCATGTTTTTTAACCTTTTGGGGGCTCAAAACCTGATGAAATGTCTTGGAAATGGCTAAGCAGGTGTATCTTGTCATGGAAAATCCAAAGATGCTGACCTTTTGTAAAATGGACCTCCCCATCTTCAGGGTAGTGTGCAGCGCACTACGCATTGAGGGCAAAAACCTGTTTTTGACAGGAAAAAAATTCAAAATTGACCAAAATTGCTCCAAATTCTTTGAATTTTGAGCTGAGGGTGTATCATTGAGTGTCATGCTCCTTCAAGGGGGCTTCAGCCAAAATTTTGAGTGGATCGGGCCTTTTCCTCCGTTTTAGTGCCTTGGCCAATCGTCCCTTAAGTATCTTCATTTTTGCTTTGCACACATGCATGCGGGCCCAATAATGATGTTTCATGGGTCGAAGCAAATATTTGTCTCTATTGGCTTTCGCCAACAACTTTTCCAAGTGAGCGTTCACCCGGGCGAGCATTGATTACCGATCGATAGGTATCAAATCACCGGGTCTCCTACAGGCCGATTCCCGGTCTTCACGAATCTTCCATTGCTCATAAAGTTCATGCTCATCTTCCAACTGTTTATTGCACTGCTCTAAGTAGTTGATCACCCATTTTTCCATTTGCAATTTCTTGTGTAGCGACTCATTCTCGGCCCTTTGCTCTCAGATGATCTCCTTGAGCTCTGAGGTAGGAGAGCTAGCATCAACATCAATGTATCCGTGTCCTGGCCTCTTGAAGGACCCTCATCAATCATGGGCCTCTTGCTCCTGTCCTGGACCTGTACCTGTGCTGAAGAAGATGGCGAGAGCCCTTCCACATGATGTGGAGATAATACTCGTTGTGCTGATGAAGTCAACGAGACCCCTTCCACCCCGGGTGGAGATAGTACTCGTCGTGCAGCTCCAAATAAGGCTCTAGGGCCTTTCTGATATGTAACATATGCTGGAGCATCAACATGCTCGGTCTCATGAATGTCAAGCTGCTGTGAAGGCCCTCCCTCATCATGGACAATCTCAGGAGGTGGGTGTGGCACCGTGAAGAAGTCGCGAGAAATGAAATCCTCCCATGGAATACCCTGTTGTGCCAATTGATGCATCACTATGATCTTGATCATTGCATAATGATAAATGCTCTTGTGTTGCTGTGCTGGGCTCTTCCTTTGTCCCAAGGGAACCATCCTCTCTATATTTCGACACATGAAAAATGGAATGTTCATCATTCATACCCGTGTGAAATGCATGAACAAATGGATATGGTACGAATATAGACGTGAAAATCTTCCGTCACAAGTGAAATAGCGAATAATGAGCCTCATCAAGGGTGCATACTCATCCCTTAGGAATTTGAAGGGAAAAACAGTAGTTAGGTGTCTCATACATCCAGGTTTGATATATGGCTCATAATGAAATCTGTCTAACTGTTGGTGCTTGTTCCACTCCTCTCCAACATTTGGTATCCCAGTTGCTTGAGCAACAATCTCGGGTGATAGTGTGAAGTCCACTCCTACAAGGTTCACATGACCATTGTCAAAATGTAGGACAAACAAGCGGACTATTTCTCTGTGATGTTGAATTTGTGAGATCCTCTCACAATACTCAAAACATGATAGGTACCGAAAACAGGTCACTGCAAGTGGACAAGCTTGCAAATGAGCCAAAGAAGTGGGATCCTCCATGACTTCCCGACCGCCTTTACCACCCTTGTGATGCCTGCTTGGCACCTCTATCTCTGGTGTTGAATCACGGTCATCACTCTATTCATAATCTGATTCGGTTTCTGACATGGTTTTGGAGGCAAAGTGACTGAAATGTAATGCTGACTTTGCACCCAATGAACTGCTGTTTGACTTTTTCAAATGGTAAAGATTTCTTGAGAGAAAAGAGGATTTGGTAGCTTCCTGGCAGTTTATTGGGCGAAAAACCCAACGCGTAGCGCACCATTCCCAACGCATAGCACCCCTCTGGTGCGTAGCGCCTGAGTAAAAATATACTAGGAAAGTCGCGCTGGGTGTGTAGCGCGCTCCTGAAAACTGCCCAATTTTCTCGATGACTCTTGAAATCGCCTTTGCAAGGATTCTCTTGGCTTGTGAGAGGCAAATGAGTTGCTAATGAAGAGTGATGTGCTTTTATAGGCTCTCTTTTGATTTTTATTTTCCCAAAACCCACTTTGTAATGTTTGAATGTTGACACTTTTTGAATTAATTGGCTCTAACTTCTAGTTTCCATTTTTTTTTTTTTGAAAAAATTAGTTGAAACGATGATTTCTTCTGAAAATTTTTGCAGAGATGGATTCGGAGATGCTTTGGCAAAGGAGACCAAGGCTGCGTTTCAACATTTGGAGAATTTGAAATTTTGACAAAGTTTTACAAAAAATGAGATAATGACCTTTGTTTTTCAAAAACAGAGTTTTGAAAACAAGGTGAAAATTTAACTGTACAACGATGAGAATTATTGAAATGATGCTTTATGAAGGACATCCCTCTGGCCTGCTGGTCCTTTATGACCTCTCAAGACAAAAATTGACTCAATCCTAGACCTAAGACCTCAAAATTTAAAACAAGATAAATGACCCTTTGAAGATTTTATTCACTCAAACAAAACTGAACCTGCAGTGCCAAACAGGAGGGGAATAAAAGACACAAACTCCTCCAGCAGAGTTATGGCATGCCTAACGGAATGCAACATGATCACACTGATGGGACACCTAATTATGAAATGAAAAGCGCTTTGATCTCTGGTGGAGGGCTACTAGACCGACTCTAACAGAATCTTCAGCGGATAAGTTCTTTCACTTGATGAGATACTCTGAAATTGATCGATTTCGTAGCTGTCGAGTTCTTGTCTCTCTGACTACTTCCGGTTCCAATATAATTTTTCCTTCCTCGTCAAGTTCTGGAAATATTGTTAGAACCGGGAGCTTGTCACCTATAACCTTCTTTAGACATGAAACATGGAAAACTGGATGCACTTGAGAAGCTGCAGGAAGCTCCAATTTGTAAGCCATGGTAGCAATATTTTGCAACACCTTCTACGGACCATAATACTTTGGTGATAATTTATTATCCTTCTTAGCTTGCTTCAGGGACATTTGTTTATATGGTTGTAGCCATAGGAATACCCAATCACCTACATCAAAATTCTTTCGCAGCGATGTTGATCTTCCTGTTCTTTCATTCTATTTTGCGCCAACACGAAGTTATCTTTTAAGAGTTGGAGGACTTGTTGTTGATGTTCGATGTGATGTTCCACTGCTTCAACCTTAGAATTTTCTCTTAAATATGTTGTGATGGATGGTGGCTGATATCCATAAAGCGCCATAAATGGGGTCATTTTTGTTGTTGTATGGAAGGATGTATTATACCACCATTCAGCCAAAGGCAACCATTTGACCCATTGTGTTTGTTTATCAGAGACAAAGCAACAAAGATATCCTTCCAAACATTTGTTTACTATCTCAGTTTTCCCATCAGATTGATGATGATAAGATGAGCTATGAACTAACTGAGTACCAAGACAAGAAAATAATTTTGTCCAAAAATTTCCAGTGAAGATAGGGTCTCTGTCACTTACAATAATCTTTGGATTTCCATGTAGCTTTTGAATTGTTTCCATAAATGTAGTAGAAATTGTACTGGCTTTAAATGGATGTGATAATGCACAAAAGTGTTCATACTTGGTAAGTCTGTCAACTACCAC
>APFE031069898.1:9602-31256 GCA_000404065.3 Pinus taeda
CATTCCTCCATTCCTTCACCTACACCAAGTGTTCAATGTGGACCGTCGTCGACCATGCTTCCCACCATTACTGGACACATCAGAGATTGCAGGACAAGTTCAGCAGATGGAGGAACTCAATGCAATGGGGACCATTGCTTCCGAAGAGGGGAGGAATGATCCAGGTGGATGTTGGTGGCCACCCACCTATCCCATTTGGACCCCCACAACTGTCTCTTCTAGTTTTTCAGTTTCCGTAATTGTAGCACAATTTACTATTTTTAGTAGTTTTTCCGGGTCCTGAACTTTCGGAGCCGTTTTGAGGCTCTAAACGACGTTTTTTTGGGAAATTTGGGGGAAACATGGGTCCACTGACCGAGTTTCCCTTCCCAAAGTGGTATTTCTCAGATAGATCTTTCTAATGAGCTATCATACGCGTCAAACGGAGATCGTATGCCAAAGTTACGACCCCCGGAAATTGATGTACCAATTTACCCAAAACGGGGCCCACAATTTGGCGTTTCATCTTCTAGGGTTAGGTTTTGGAATGTGAAGGGTTTTCCCATTGTTTCTCAATAATAAATAGGCCTTCGAGCCTCATTGTAACATAGTTCGGAACAGTTCAGAGGCATGTAGCCACACATCTTTTCTCAGAGATAAGCTACCATCGCCCTAGCTGGTTTATTTCTATTTACGGTTGTAAGCATATTTCAGTATTTTCCATTAATGAAATGAAGTAATATTTCCGCCGCATATTTGTGTATATGGTTATCTCTATATTTTGTTGTGTTCCTGTTTAAATCTGGATCAGTACTTCAACTGGAAGTATCACACAAAGTATAATGGTGGATATGGACTAAATAATTGGATTGTTTCATGGTGTTAGGAATAAAGACCCAGAACAACACTTGTTTGTGAGTGAGGTCGTCTAGATAGCCAAACGGGTCTTCAATGAGGACGCAAATATTACATAGCTAGAAGAAAATTTCAAGGACCGCGCATTGACATGGTACATGATGTTCAAGATCGTGACATTGAACTTTGAACGAGATCAAATAGGCCATAATAAGGGAATTCCATAAGTCAAAATAGAGTCCCAGTGCATTATAAATATGAAGGAAATAGGAAAGGCTCAAGCAAGTCAGTGTGGGACTTTGATCAATGATTTAAGAATTTAAAGGATAGGATGATTTTGGAAATTTTGGATGTGGAACAAAAAGAGTAGTTTGTTGTCAGAATGCTACCCCATATAAGGATATCATTGAGAAAGTAGCAGATAGATACGTAGTCATAGGCCTTAGAGATCACATTAAAGTTGGAGGCTTCGCCAATAGGAGGCATACAAAGAAATGGCATGGCTCAGGTGCAGTCATAGCTGGCTTCATTGATCTTGCAGGTTTAGAATTGACTAAGGGTAAGGAAAATGAGGAAGAGGTATGGTGTACCATCTATCAAACAGCGTGTCACCATAGGAATAAATGTAAACTATTGATAGGTTATATGGTGATTAGCACAAAAAATTCACTTTTGCAGGGTAGAGGGATGTGGTGTGAAATATGTCAAGTGTGTGACCGTGGTGGGACCACACCCCTCAAAGATTTCCAATGATGCAAAAATATGAAACTACGACCCACATTGTATTTTGCGATTTCTACAAATTAGTGGGACATGATATTCAATTTTGTCGTGCATTGGAGTTAATGTGTGAGTGCATTATTAGATTATTTGGAGTGTAGGGACCAAAGGGGACTGAAGCAACGCTAGTCGGTTTCAACCAAGTAGGGTACAACTAGGCTATATAATATAATTGGTAGGGGAAAGGACAAGGAATGATAGTGAGAGCATTCGATGGACTGACTCGAGGAAGAGGGAGATTTGGCAGAGCTTAGGGTACAATAGTTTGCTACAATTTTGGATAGTAGGGACATCTTGTGTGGGACTATACTAATCCCTATTGTACTTGTACTTATTGTCCTACATTAGATCACCCGATTGAGAATTGTCCACAATTGATTACCAAGAGGTAGGAGAAGAAGGGACCTAATGCATAGATGATAGCTATCGAACCTGTAGAACCCAACAATGAGTTGGCGTAATGAATCAAGGATGTGTCAGGATAGGCAGATGCTGTGAAGTTTGGGATGGTGAAACCATAGTGAGTGAGAAGACATTAGAGGAAATTTCATCCTAAAAGTTCCCATGAAATTTTCATGTAATTTCCATGCCATAAGATGTAAACCAATTAAAATGATTTAAATTTAAAAAGAGGTACATGTAAATATTTTGGAGGAAAAAGAAAAAGAAAAGCTATTTTTTTAATTGTATTTTTGGCTTATCTCTTCATAAGTTTACTCAAATTTCAAGAGTAGATACTCATTGGATGTGGAATTAAATTCCACATCCAATGAGTACCCATTATAAATAATTTTGAGAAGACCCACATTGATAAAAATTGAAGATACATTTAAAAAGTGTGTTGAACACACTTTTTTGATGTCGGTCTTCTCAAAAATATGCATAATGGGTACTCATTGGATTTGGAATTTATTTTTGCATCCAACGAGCATATACACTTAAAATTTGAGTAAACCTATAAGGAGATAAGCCAAAATAAAATTCAAAAAAAGTAATTTTATTCTTTTCCCTCCAAAATTCTTAACTCTTATTTTATTATTTTAACCATTATTTTATTATTTTTCCATAGGAGGCCACTTTTAGGCTAAAATTTCCTCTAATGGCACATGAACCCCCTCCAACATTCAAAAATATTCAGGTAGAAGCAACATATAAGGAGGCACAAAGGGAGATGATTGTTGCGGAATGGGACAAATCAGACGAAATTCGTGAAGCAGTCATGCCAGCCATCTATGATGATACCGTAGACAATGAATCGGTGACAACAATAGATTTGCTTTGAAATCTACTTCAAAGCTATTTATAGTTAGTGAAGGGCACCCAAGGACTGGATAAATTTAGAAAGTTGGTGGATTAGTGTTCCAAATGATCTGGAGCAACCACTGTGTGAGCTTCACCACGCACAATAAACCAAGTGGATCTTAGGAAAAGAACCAGTAAATAATTATGATTTGGCACACAGATTGGGGAGTATAAGATGGGTAATATTATATTGGACCTAGGGTCATATGTAAATATTTTACCAAAAAGTACTTGGGAAATGATGGGGAAACCAAAGTTGGCTTGGACTCCAATACAATTGAGATTGGAGAATCAACATCGTATCTTTCCTATTGGAAGACTAGCAGGAGTGCTAGTGGATATTGATGGGGTGTTGAGAACTACCTATGACAAATTCATAGTGATTGTGGATGACATCAATCCATACCCTACTCTATCGAGGATTGATTTGGCATTCAACAATCAAGTAATTATTAATCCAAAGAAACACAAATGATCTTTGAATGTGGATATGTTCGAGAGATAACACCTTTGGTGCTGCGAGAAGGAGATAGGTATGTTGATCTATCTAAAGGAAATTTGAGCCGGGAGGAGATGGATAATATCTATAATGTGAGAAAACGATGATAGGACTACATAAATCCCACAAGCGATGGAGTGGTGAGTTCGCACGACATTGGGTCCTATGTCTCCAACTCAGAGGAAGCATTGGAAAATTGACATAATTGATTGCATGAGGTTAGTATGTGGAGGTGCACACACATCACTCGAATAGTGTGTTGGATAGGGACCAAGGTTCACAATACACCTCTCTTTGATGGAATTTTTAAGGGAAATATTTATTTACTGTAGTTTGAAGACCAGATATCAAAGCATTAGAGGGTTCCCATGCTGGATGTCCCACTGCATGCAACCCCAGCAAAATGGTGGGCTACACATAACAACAAGATCACAGGATAGAATAGTGTAAAAAATTGATAAGTATTAGATTCGGGACCAGTTCTAGGGTCCCTAGGGAAAATTACTCATGCATTGAATGCCAAAGAATGCACCTAAAATGATGTTTTGCAACATGGATTAAAGCATGTGTGTCGCAACAGGAGTGGGTACACTGATTTACACACATGCATGACACCATTCCTATCAATTGGTATGTTGAGCTAGAAGTGCATATAGGAACAGAGAACTAGAATGAGATGATGTATATTTCCATAGCTACATTTATCTTTGAATAAGAGGAACCAAAATTCCATGAAGCCTTGAAGGTGCTACGATAGAAAAGTTTGGCTATAAAGGAACCAACAATAAATATAAATATCCCTAGCTGGTGAAGAAGTTTCTGGAATGTTATAATGTGGCGGAGTAGGGATAAGATGAGGAAGATCCTTGAAGTATCCAAATTCCAGAAATTGAAGGGGAACGTATAGTAGATGGACCACCATTATAGTTCACTGAGTACACATAGCCCACTAGGACTGGAAAGGTGAACATTGGGACAAAGGATAGTCCCAAAATGGTTTCAATTAGGGACTAATAGAACAATAGGATAGTCAAGAAGGTCGCAGACATACTGAGTGAATACCAGGATTTGTTCCCTAACACATTGAAGAGATGAAGGAGTGTCAGGGAGTTGGAGGAGATGAGGATCCCTTTGAAACCTTATGTGAAGCCTATGAAGAAGTGACCTTATCGGATAAATATAGTTTATAATAAGAAGGCCAAGTGAGAATTAGATAAAATGTTACAAGAAGGAATTACCGAACCCATGGAGGAGTTAGAATGGATAAGCCCAATGGCAATTCAGACCAAAAAGATAGGGTAAATAAGGATCTGTGTGGATATTTGAGAGCTAAACGATGCCTGTGTGCATGATCCTTTTTGGACCCCATTCAAAGATGAGACATTACAGAATGTGAGCGGGCAAGAAGCTTACTGCTTCACTAATGTATTCTTTGGCTATCATCAGGTAATATCACGAAGGAGGATCACCAGAAGACCACTTTTGCAACATAATAGGGATGCTTCCAATACATTATGATACCATTCAATTTTAAGAATGCACCAACCATTTTATCACAAATAGTGTTTGTAGCATTCAAGGAGTTCATCCATAAGTTCCTAGAGGTCTACTTAGATGACTAGACAATGTTCAATCTATTGAAGAAACATATTGAGGTGTTAAACCTGATGTTGGATAGGTGTAAGCAACTGCAAATTTCTTTGAACCTTAATAAATGTATATTTTGTGCACCTTTTGGTATTTTGTTGGGACATGGTGTCTATAAATAGGGGTTGTTGGTGGATCCAACTAAGTTTATTGTAATAGTGGACCTACCATCGCCTACCTCAATTAGAATGTGATATACCTTGTGGCATGCAGGGTATTATAAAAAATTCATACATGGGTATGCCAAGATCACAACATCGATGGAAAAGATATTTAAGAAATGGAAATATTTCCAATGGGATGAGGAGTGTCAACAAGTCGTCGACACCTTGAAAGAGAAGTGTGGTGTCTATGCCTATCTTAGTATTTTTGGGTTGGAGCAAGGAATTACATGTGCATGCAGATGAATCATCCATTGCACTAGGCAAACACCATGACCTTTCCATAACCTGGGGAAGGGGATATTGATCATCCTATCTCTTTTACCAATAGAAAGTTCTCGACAACCGAACAAAACTATACTACGACTGAAAGGGAATGATTGGAAATGGTTTACGCCCTTCATAGTTTCAAACACTACTTACTAGGGTAAAAAGTTCAAGCTATACATTGATCATTCTACGTTGAAGTACCTCATTAACAAGACCGTGTTGGGGGGGAGGATTTGAAGGTGACTATTCTATTTCCAAGAGTATGATTTCCAAGTGGTGCTCAAGCATGGAATTCTAAATGTAGGGCCTAATCATTTGTCATGTTTTACCTCGAGTGAAGAGGCATAGAAATTGAAGGATAATCTGTTGGATGTGAAACTATTTTTTGTGACTATGGTAGATGACTACTTCACAGAGATTACGCAGTTTCTAAGTATTAGGATGACAAAAAAATATTACACAGTGATGTAGAAGAAGAAACTAGTAGTGAAAGGGACTAACTACTAGTTAATTGTGGGATTGTTGTATAAATTAAGAGCAGTTGGAATTTTGTGCATATGCATTATGGAGGATGAAAAAGCAATTACTTTAACAAAATTGGATGCGGGAGTTGCAAGAGGATATTATGTACAACCACCTATAATGTAAATGATCCTACAGATAGGACTATGGTGGCCCACGGTGCATGTCGATGCTAAAGAGTTATGTAGGACTTATGATGTATGCTAAAGAGTGCGGAGGCCATCCTAATGGGATGAAATTCCCTTAACCCCTTAGCTCAATTTGCATTTGTTTGATAAATGGGAAATTGACTTTGTCAGACCAATTGAACCACCAATAAGAAGGACTAGTGTGCCATACATAATTAAAGCTACATATTATTTTACCAAATGGGTAGAAGCTACACTAGTAAAGAATTTTATTGTGAAACAGGTGCATGCTTCTTGTTTTAAAAATGTGGTAACCAGGTTTGGATGCCCGAAAATCTTGATGAGTAATAAAGACACACACCTCTTATATAAGACTATTATAGCACTAATGGAGGAATTCAAAATCTATCACTAGAAGAGTATCCTTTATCCTTCATAAGCTAATGGAATGGTGGAGGCATTAATAAAATACTGGAGACCACACTCAACAAAGTGTGCAATGTGCAGCTTGATGATTGGGACTTGAGGATCCCCGTAGTCTTATGTGCCTACAAGACTGCATGCAAAAAGATGAACAGGAAGGCAACCTTTTGATCTGTTTATGGATTGGAATTTGTTATGCCAGTATATTTCTTAATACCGATTCTACGCATCACAACAACCATGCAACTGACAGAGTCTAGTGCAATGGAGTACAGACTGCAAGAGTCACTATAGTTAAAATAAGATTGAGCATTGGCTATTTTCCACCAAGATGCGAAAAAAACTATGGATAAAGCTTGACATGATATGATAATTAAACAAAAGACATTATGTGTGGGGGATTTGGAAATTTTGTATGAAAGTAAGTTTCTCAAGCATCCAGGTAAGTTTTAGATGCACTGGATGGGGAAAAATGTTGTTCAACATGTCATCAATGTGGGTGTGGTACAACTAAAATACTTGGATGACACACCACGTGAGGGGTTTGTTAATGGGGAAGGCGAAAAATATATAGGGACAATCAATCTCCTGCATGCTTCACACGAACAAGGTTGAGAAGTAGTCTATTGGTTGTACATAAATAATGCAGACTGATGATGACTAGAAGAAAGTTTAGAATGGTAGTTATTAGAGTTAGGAATTAGTAGTTCATTTATGTTTCTGAAATAGTAGAACAATGCACATCGAAGAATCTACTACGTAGAATTGGTATCATACTAAAAAACACAAAGTGTTAGGGACGCCTTACCATCAAAAGTTCATGAAAAAAAGGGACGTGGCAACAAGGCTAAGTAATGGTGTGACATCTGCTGCATATGGGGGTCAGGGTTGCATCAACACTAACAGGACAAGTATGTGGACGATGGTCGTATCAAAAGTGGATAAATAGAGATGTGGTTGGTCCATAATTTAGCAAACACTTGGAAGAGATATCTAGAATGAGTAAATCACAATATTTGAAAAGGCTGGTAATCGTTGAAGAAATCGTCGTTGATGAGCCATGATCATGGTTTGAAATTTTGTTAATACACCCCACCTACGACAAAAGGACACCAGTCGTAATAGTATATCATCTTTGATTATGGTGTCGTAATGAGGTGATGGTCCAGAAGTCTGAAAGGAGCATGTGGAAATCACATGTTTGGGGAAATGAATGCATGCAATACCATTGTGACAACGACGGAGTAAAAGGGGACAAATGGAGAGGAGTTTATGAGATATAAGTGCAAAATAGGAAAGATTGAATTAGAGCCGATTCGAGCAGTAGAGAGTAAGCTATTAAGTATAGGAGTGATATATATCAAGCCATGGATAAAGAGATCCAAACCTCCAAAGAGAGAAATCCACATACAAAGAAATCTTTGTTCCCATAAAAGGGTCAAACTGAGTGGGCACAATGAAGTAAGGCATCTCCAAAGAATGGGGGTTCAGGAACAACTCAAGAGGATATCAACACAAAACCCAATTAAAAGAGTGCTGATATAACTATAGCCGCCAGCTATAGAGCAAAGCCAAGGTATTTTTTACTGCTAAAAGAACCCCATGTTTTTATGGCAGTTCCAATAGATGCCAAGTACATTATAAAAATACCTCCTCTCCTCCCTGGAGTACACAGAGAGGGGAAAGTGCGAAGCTTTCTAGAGAAAATCAAATATTTGGATCACAATATTTGACCCATTGAGGCTTCTAGACCTCCAGGATTATTTCTAAATAGTACAAACCATAGATGGCATACCCACAGTGGGACCACAAAAGTTGACCCGTGGTTTAGAGACGAGTGGGATTCTCAATTTTTTTCACATCCAACATTTTAGATGAGGGGACAAAGAAAGTGTAGTCGCTAAGTGTTTGCTAGCATGTGTTCACTGAGGATACGTATGGCTTAATAGACCAATGTCATTAACTTTCAAGCTAATTCATAAGATTGCAGGCTTGTCAGTTGAATGAGAGGATCTATGACCCATAATTAAGGACAAAAACATCAGTGTGGAGATGACTAAACTAAAAAATCAAGTAGGGGAAACTGGGGATATTTAATTTAACTAAGTTAATGATCAAGCCATTATATTTGATCCAAGAAATTTTTGTCAGTGCTTTCAAACAAAAATCCCCATCATACAAGACCTTTTACCGAAACTTACATTTGCTTGTGAAATCAAGAAAAATTCATATTCTAAACAAATTCAGAAAAAACATCAACATAAAATAAGAAGAAATAATCATGAACAACCATAAACACACGATATGATAACAAATTTCACCCAATGCGAGCTACGTCTCTAGGCCCGGTGTCAAGAGTGGGGAGGTTGCTTCATTAGTTGTTGTAAGATGATGACTACATGATGCAATATTTGTCAATAAAAGGATGCACCTCCTTAACTAGAGTGGCTTGTCTCTTCTAAGAGATGCTCTTCTATAAGAACTCTCACTCATAAAAAAAATTCTCCTCCAGCATGACAAAGGAATAATTTTTGACATAAAGTGGTGTTATAATTTCATTTGACACTCCTGTAGACCTTATTCTCTTTTATGGCCCTAGGTAATCCCTTTCCCTATGAAAACTTGACTTTATATTAAAAAATAATATCTCGAATTCCATATGCGACTCTGCTAATACTAAACTATGTACATACGCAAGTACCATAACATCATACCCGCGTACACCTTTTAAAATATGAAAAAATAAAATAAAATGCTATTTTTTGGGCGGAGTTTATGGGTTTTACCAAGAGACCACCTACAGGAGTTTGAGGTCTAATTGAAATAACCAATTTGAGGTGGTATACATACACCCCTTGGGTAGGCTTAATAGATACAAGAAGAAGGATATGGACATTATACTCCATTTATCCTAGATCAAGTTTTCTTTTCTTGTGCCTCCTGCACTCCCAGTCTCTAGGAAAACTTGGTTTCCTTTGCATATATGCTCAACATCCTTATCTAGCATCTACTTGCACCTATTAGAGAGTTTATCTTTGTGGATAGGGCTGGACGGATATGGAGGAAGGCTTCATTAGTGTCTTTGGTCTGGATCAAGTTGTATCTTTCCTATACTTACTGTTGTTAATCAATAAATAAGCTTGTGTCTTGTTCTTGATATATGTTGTCATCTTATGAATGATGGTTTATATGTTTATATATGATGATCTAACATATTACTATGTATTCACATTGAATTATCTATTATGTATATGCTTTTGTGATTGATTTGCAGGTCTACACATCTTGGAGGAAGTAGAGGGTTTGGATCCTACAGGAACATCTTCAAATGTAGGACCTCTGAGTATGTTTCCAAATCCATGTTTGGTGGTTCATATGATTGTCATGCATATCTGAGTGATTTTTGTTGATTATCTTGTCCTGCTCTATTGAGGTTTTCAACCCTTACCTTAGGGAACTTTTCCCGCCAACAAGTGGCATACAATGATCCTCTCATAAAGTGGCATACATCGATCTCAATTTCAAATCATCATCTCAGCAAAAATCAAATGAACACATGGCTATAATGCAACTTATACCTCCAAGCCTAGGAATGGCCTAAAAATCATCTACTCAAATGAAGAAACAATGTGCACCATTATGTTCCTTATGAAAAACCATGAAATCTAAGTATAAACTTGACCCTTTCTGTCTTGATCAAATCAAATTCGACTTCTCAGATGACGAAAATGACCTCGCCATCACATTCCTTGTGAAAAATCGAGTTAGATGAGTATAAATTTGGCATGGTTATGAAACTGTCAATTTTGGGCCTCCATGAAATCTTTTAGATTTCATTCAGATTCCTACATCAAGGTTCCACCTTCAAAATTTTGCCTCTAAAAACTCCTCTACTCGGATCACAAAAACAATCACGCCATCAGATTCCTAGCGAAATTCTGATCAATTTGAGTGTAAACTTGGCATAAATATGACACTGTCAAAAATCAGCTCCAAGGGAATCTCCAATTTTCCTCAATGATTTTGCATGGGAATATTTTGTGGAATATTGTAGGGAATATTCCCCTAGAATATTCTTTTTCCCATGAATTGTGCCTCACCTAGGCTAGGTTTTGCAGCTCTGCATTCTCGGCCTCCGCTTCCACTCACAGTTCCTCTTGTCTTCCTCGTCGAATGGTAAACTTGGGATTTATATAGGTGACCGTCGGTGGACCTACCAATTTTACGCATATCAAGGGGTCACATACATAGGGTGGAGGTCCAAGGTTCTTCCTACTAGTGTATTGGTTGGAATTCACATTACAAGGGTGGAGGTCTTGGGGTCAAACCCAAGGGGCTCTCCCAAATTGATTAGCAGTTATAAATATGGTGGTGGTTTTTTTTTTAATGTTGAGTGGTATGGGGAATGGGGTCACTTGTTGGGTGGGCCGAACGCCCTTGTTGAGCAGGTTTGAATCCTATAGGCTCCCAAATTTAAATGGTGGTGTTGTTATGCAGTTGGCGGAGCCTTGGGTCAAAGTTGTGGGCCCCAACCTCCACAATAAGCTTTGCTCATCATTAGCAATCTTCTTGCAATGAAAAGGAAAACATTACCTCATATACCTTGCTTGGTTGTCTCTCGTGAAATACCGGCAATGAGAGTTTTCCTTAGCTCTTCCTTTGTAATGTTTACTGTCATGGGAATATTGTGATGTGTTGCCATCATTCTCTTTCCTTGATGGTTTCATAAATGGCTTGGATTCTTTGTCTAAATAACTTGTTGCTTTTGCTACCTTTGAATACTCTCCTTCAATGTACCCAAATCCTACAAATCAAGGCATTTGTACAACCTCCAATGTTTAAGTCATTCCTTGGCAATTTATACCAATTCCTCCTGCTTTATACCCCATCTTGGCAAGGAGTCTCATGTTAGTTCCTGAAATGGGCACCTCAAGGATTCCAACAGAAATGGAATCATGTGAAAATGAAACTAAAGAACTATCAACATTGTTTACCTCAGTTGTTGATTCTAAAGTAGATGATGATAGTTTCACTAAGCCTTCGTTGCACTTCAACTTTTCCAAGACCTCTTCCATGGATCGTAATTGAAGTTGCAATATCTGCTTCTCCTCTTCTACTTCTTGTAGAAGTCTCTTCAATTCAACATTCTATGCTTGAAGGCTCTGGTTGATCTCTTCATTTGAATGATAAGAAGAAGATGAAGAAGATGAGTATTCACCCGAGGATGAAGATGGAGCGCCATCCTTTGCTCTCTTTCTCCTATTCCACTTTTTCCATTTTCTCCTCATAATTTGCATACATTATATCTACCATGCTTTCCATCTTTTAGAAGGCATTGTAGATATCTTTGTGATTCTCCATTTTCCTTCTTGTTGCATGCTCAATTCATAGTCCCTGGAAAAAGGGTCAAACTGCCCTGATACCACTTGATCTAGGAAATTTTTGTGAGTGCTTTGAAACAAAAATCCCCATTGTACAAGACCTTTTATTGAAACTTACTTTTTCTTGTGAAATCATGAGAAATGCATATTCTAAAAAACTTCAACAAAACCATCAACATTAAATAAAAATCAATAATCATGAACAAACATAAACACATGATATGATAACGGAGTTCACCCACTGTGGGCTACATCTCTGGGCCCGGTGTTAAGAATGGGGAGGCCGCTTCAGTAGTTGTTGCATGATGATGAGTACATGACGCAATCTTTTTCAATACAAGGATGAACCTCCTTAACTAGAGTGGCTTGTCTCTACCAAAAGACATTCTTCTATAAGAACTCTCACTCATAAAAATTTCTCCTCTAGCATGACAAAGGAACAATATCTCACATCAAGTGGAATACAATGATCCTCTAAAAAAGTGGCATACATGGATCTCAAATTCAAATCGTCATCTCAACAAAAATCAAATGAACACATGGAAATAATGCACCTTATACCTCCAATTCTAATAACGACCTGAAAATCGCTACTCAGATGAGAAACAACATGCGCCATTATGTTCCCTATGAAAAACTATGAAATATAAGTATAAACTCGACCCCTTTCTGTTGAGTCAATCAAATCTGGGCTCCCTAGGAATCTCAAATATTCCTCAAACATTCTCTTATGCGGGTTGACTGAAATTCAACTGCTCAGATGAAGAAATTGATCACGAAATTGCATTCCTTGCAAAAAATTCTAGTCATATCAACATAAAGTTGGTCTGTTTATGAAACTGTCAATTTTGAGCCTCCAAAGAATCTTTCAAATTCCATGCAGATTCTTGCATCAAGGTTCCACCATCATGGTTCCGCCCTCAATATTTTACCTCTAAAAAATCTACTTCTTAGATTAGAAAATTGATCATGCCATCAGAATCCTGGTGAAATGCTGATCAATCTGAGTATAAACTTGCAAAAATCTGACATTGTCAAAAATTAGCTTCAAGGGAATCTCCAAGATTCCTAAATGGTTTTGTATGGGAATATTTTGTGGAGTATTTTGTTAGGTTCCTATAATAATAGGGATCATAATTTTGAATTGACTATGTTAAGTCTTGTAATATTGTACATACCTTTGCTTTTTTGCAAATGTTTTCTCATATTAAAAAATATAAAGAGGGTATGTCCTGAAAAAATAATCAAAGGACAAAAAGAAACAAAGATAAAAAAGAATATTAAATATGAATCCCACCAAAAAGAGATAAAAATAGATCATGAAAGTGTGCACATTCAAATGCCACTCCTCTCATTTTACTTTTTACAAATAAGATTGTGTGCAGCTTGTCAAAATGCCACAATCCATGATGATTAAACAGTTTAATCTTGATTCATTCATGATTTAAATTTCACATTGATAGATAGAGAAATAGGGATCTAGCCAAACTTTTTAATCTTGGTATATCAATGGTTAGGTATAGAATAATAAGGAGATCATCACTTTAATCTGAGCTCTTGGAAGTTATAAGGTTAGAATTAGATAGTTTTCTTATCAAAAGAAAAAGGAATAAAGGGTCAACAAGCTCAAATTCACCCAAAAAATAAAGAGAAAATGGTAGGATAAATAAAGGGTAGGTAGAAGATGTTTTGGAATGCATATGGTTGCTAGCTCAAAATCTTATGTTTCATTTGCAGGAGGAACTACCAAAGGAAAGAGGACATTCACAAAAATTGTGTATTACTTTGGGTATTTACCCTAAAAGGTTCTATATGATTTTAGGCCTAAATACTATAGCTCATTCACTAATTCCCCCTCTCATTCAACCCCTTACATGTCTAAAATTCCCTCCATTAGCCCTTCATTACTTCTCATTCACTAACTTTCCCTTCATTATGACCCTTCCCTTTCATTTCCCTTGTAAAAATACCCTTTCCCATCATTTTAACTCTTTTTTCCCTTTGATTTCACACTTTTCCCTAAACATTACCCTTTAGAAATCATTTTCCCCTTGTTAATTTCATTTTTTCCCTTAAAAACCCATTAAACCCCCTTATCCTAATCTATTTCCTAACCTATAGTCCCGCTTTATGTATATTACCCCCCCACTATATAAATCCTTGACCCTCACTAAACCTTTGATTATATGTAACCCGCCACATTAATAATCCCTAGGCCTCGCTATCCACACCCCGACTCAGCCCTTGCAACTCCGCTGCACAATAACCCTCTGAACTCCCACCTCTAGATGCGATGGCCCAAATCCATATCACGCGCTTCCATCCTCTGACAATTAAAATCCCAAAAGCATGCGAGATTCATGGTTTTGCCCGAGCGCCCTTTCGCTACGTGGCAGCCCCACGTTATATCGTGTGCTCTCACAAAGTACTGCCTACCACTCAAAAGCAATGCGATATGCCACTAAACCACCTCTCGTTCCATGGCAGCCCCCTCAGAAGACCGACCTCCAACTGTCTCCTCCTGCCCTAAAGCCTCCTACGATTGCTTCACTATATATCCCTGGAAGCCCTATCATCCATTGTTGTGCGGTAAACCATCTAACCGCACCTGCACAATGTGAAAAATCACAGAGTTTTTATAATACGAAATTTCGCCATTCCCTTACCTCTGTTTAAAATGAATAAATGAAAAGCCTTTTCCAAACAGAATTGAGCCATCCACAGTGCGGACTCCGGCGATAGACATCTCAGTTCAATAAAGCCATTGATTTCCTTCCTCGCAGACCTATGCTTGATTAATGATTGTTTTATTTTGCAGCTGATTAGCAGAACGAGAGCTTGGACAAATAGTTTTGATACTAGTCCCAAAACCTGTTTACTCCAAGATTTGCAAGGAAATGTATTCAAAGGCTTTATTAAGAAGGAAGAGACAATTATCACAAAGCAAGAAGAAATCATTTACACTAACGGTTAAAACAAAGATAAATCCCATAAAGTAAAAAAAGAAAAATATATATGTAGAATCCATCTTTTTACCCCTTACTTCACAAAACCCTATTAATATAAAGTTTTGGACTTTATATTATTTTCAAGCCTATACTACCTCTTCAAAATCAACCAATGCCGCACCCCCCTAAACCCCCTTCATTTTTATTTGCCTCAAGATTCGTAAAAACAAATGAATGGTCAAAATTCCATATCGTGTGCTCAGCTCATCAACACTTAACACTCAAAAAGCACGCGAGATTAGTGGTTTTCCCAACCCATATTTTTACTACGTGGCAACCCCACATTATATCGCGTCCTCTGAAAAAATACCACCTACCACTCAAAAGCTCTGTGATAAACCATTAACTTTTTTGGTTTTAAATCTTATAAATGTTACAGGAATATATGATGGATTAAGTGTAATATTTCAGAGCTACTATGGGTGAAACCATACTTGAGGTAAAATTATATAGCTACATGCAATATGAGACTAAGGTTGTGGAATGAGATTCAAAGGTAAAATGGTTTTACACAGACACATGAAATAAAATTCACGGATGCCATGAATTTATTAAAGAAAATAAAAGGGGAAAAAAACAATTTACAGGTGTGGTGAAATCAATTTATAGGCATGGTGAAATCAATTTACAAGGGTAAAAACATGTTACAGGGTAAAAGTAAAAGAGTAAAGTGAGAACAATCTTCCAACCATACAAATCAACACATGGTTTTGCAAAATCATCCAAGTATTCTACAAGGGTAAAAAGAATTTACATGCAGATAAAATGAATTTACACAAAACAAAACTACACATGGTTTTGTGAATTCATGGAAAGAGAAAACAAAACCACAGATTGGAAACAACACATGGTTTTATAGAAATTTAATTATAAATTTCATTTAAAATATTTTGGAAATATTATTCAAATATATATATTATTATATATTTTCCAAAATATTTTGTGACATTGATGGATGATAAAATAGTAGGGCAGAGGATCAGCAAACAGTTGAGTGAATTACTAAGAAAAAGAGAGATACATCTGCATCTGCTAGTTCATCTGCCATCACAGCCACAAATTTGGGTCCACATCCTACCTGCTCCCACTTCCACAACAACAACATTTGCACAGCACATTCCACCAAAACTATTAATCTACAACAATTAGAGATTTTTAGTTCATTTATAGTCTAAAAATGTCATGTCTGTTAGAGACAACATTTATTGTAAACAATTTGTAAATTATGTATAAATACTTCTGCTTTTGAAGTATTACATGTGGATTGCTAGAAATTTGTAGAGTTGTATTGATCAGAAACCTAAGGGTTATTGTACCAATTTTTCAAGTCAGCAGACTGGACTAAGTAATAAAAAGGTTGCATTACAAGATTCATGTGTTGAGCTATTACAGTGAAGTATTTTCTTTGTCAAATTTGTTATCTTCTTATGTGTTACACAAACTTACATGTTATCTAAAGTGAATGAATTAACTGGAATTATATTACATAAACTGTTTAAGTACACTCTGTCTTGAACATTTAATTATTTTAATGTTTTCTTCTGATATCCAGATTAGGGAACCCTTCATTGCTCCTTAGTTTCGATTGACCCCTACCATTTCCTTCATTATCTAGTTTAAGGAACCCTTAATTGCTCCTTGGATCCGATTGACCACTTCACCATCCTGCCTTAAGATCTAAAATTTACTCAGCTACCTTGCCCTGTAAACACTATCTGTAGAACTTGATCCAGTCCTATTTTCTTGACACTTGACCCCATAGCCCAATGGTAAAATACATCCTTCTATCCATCTAAGTCAGTAATCCCACCACCAAATCAAAATCAAAACCCAAGTACAATCATAACTAGCCTAAAATCAATTAACTAAACAAATTTAAATCATAAAGAGAGAGTCCTCTATGAGTATTAGGAAGGCTAGATCCTAGTCTCCAAAGTAGGTTTGTGGTTACCTCTTTCATTTCTTTCACATCAACTCTAGAGAAATTTTGGAGTGATAACATATTGGTGACCATACTGGGGACATTTTCTTCAGAAAGATTATACAAAGACCAGATCTGATCTATGATAGTGGACAATGATCAGAAACACAAAGGTTAAAAACATCCACCTGGCGACTCCCGCTCCAAATCAATTTCACAATCAAGACTCCACTGGAGGAACAAACCTGAAAGAAAAATATGGAAAGATCATGCTTTTAACTTGGATTACAATCCAAGACATTATGTTCTTTCTCATCAAGAAGGTTTTTCAATGTATATTGTATTTTAGAGAAGATCCTAGATTAATTTTTGATTATTTTCCTTTGAAGATGGTAAATATATATTCTCCTTATCCATTTGACCAATTTTCTTCTGAATCTTATGATGATCATTGTCTAATTGAGAAGCCTCAAACAATCAAGACTAATCTTACAATCCTTGTACATATTCCTATACCTTGTAAAGTTCCTAATAGATATAAGCCCCTCATGTTACCTCTTATACTCCATGATTTCCCTGATAACTATTACAAATGTCTCCCCAATTTTGATGCAGAGAATGGTATCACTGCCCAAACACATATTCAAGGCTTTGAGAATTATCTGGACCTACTTGAGATTGATGAAGATGATGTTAGAATCAAACTTTTTCTCTTTCTTTGCAAAGTAGAGTAAAGAGTTGGTTTAATAATCTACCTATTGCAAGCATCTCAAATTTCCAACAATTTGTCAAAATTTTCCTTGATATATGGATAATCAAAGTCAATCCTTTTGTGATCCTAGAAGAATATAATCAGTTGAAAAGACAGCCAAATGAAACAATACAACATTTTTCTGACATATTTAATCAAATCTATTATTCAATGCCATCAAATATAAGACCTCCTCTTGATTCAACTCTCCTGCATTATCCAAAAGCATTTGATGCAGAAATAGAATTTCAACTAAGAGAAAGAAACCCAGCAACTCTTGAAAAGATGTAGAACATTGCAGTAGATGTAAAAGTTCATCTGTTGATTAAAAAGCAAAAGTTGAAAGCAGAAGCAAAGAAAAACAACAATGCAGAGGTAAAACTTGACATTTTTGTAAGAAAAATAGAGGAAATGATACAAAAGATCACCATGCAAGATAATTTTTTTGTGCAAGCTCACCATGACACATTTATTTCACAAAAGGAAGAGGTTGATAGCCATGAACAAATTCTTGCTAATTCCAACTACCATAGATCAGAAAATGGATTTACAGATCAATATGTGGAAGAGTAATCTACTGATTTAATGTGTATGTTTGATGACATTCCTTCTTTTAATGATTTGCCTAAGTACGATTAGTATGATGATAATCATGTTCTTCGAACTCAAGCTAGCTTTACAGAGTAATCAAAAACTAGTTTGGAGGATGAGGAAATTCAGTTTCAACAAATTAAATATAGTGATCAGCCTATACATATGAGATTATTTGAGAATGAGAAAGGAAGTGCAGAAAATTTGGAAATAAGTGAAGGTTCTTTTCCTCTTCGTTTTGTTTCATTTCAATTCATCAAAGAAAACTTTAAATCAATAAAAAATCAGTGGTATTTTGGTATTGTTATTGATAACAAAGAAGGCAATGAAACTCTTGATCAAGATTCTTCAGTTTCATAACTACAGTTATCAAATTTCATTGAAACACCTGATCAAATGACACAGGAAAGTTCTATACCACTATGTTTTGAATCATTTCAGTTTTAATTATGGTATGAAATCTCTAAAGAAAAGGATGAGCAACTTGTAGAAATCTATGAAGTTCCATTCAAACCTATATGTAATAAGTTGCAACAATCCTTCCAAGTTTTTAATGATACAATAACTTATATGTTGGATAATGAATGCAATCATAATTTTTCTTCATTAACTAACTGTAGAAATTCTCACTGTAGATCAATCTGATTATGCAATATAACTAAAGCAAAATTCTTAATCTACTTCTACAATCAAACTTGCAGAAGCTTAATCAATTTGAGCAAGATCAAACGGAACACATATAACCAGAAGAAGAAACAATACACATGAAACACAAAAGAATACTCTAGGGAAAGCCTCAACTGAAAACCGTGCTATCTATATTATCATACAAGTGGAAATATATCAGGATTACACACAACTTTAGCTCTCACAACTATCCAGCTCTCAGTACAATCCCTCATTGCTGCTCATAGACAGAATAAACTGCTCATATGCCTATCCTCTACCCTCCAAGCCTCCTATTTCCTTGTGTAGTTTTCCTTGGGTGATCCAGCTGTAACCTTGTGTGACACTGATCTCACACACTGCTCCAACACACTACAAAATTGCGCAAATATCAAGGAATGAATTCCTTCTGCATGCAAGAGATTTTCTTATAGGAAAATTCTTGCAACTGATAGTACATTGTCCTTGTCTTTAATCTCAACTGGATCTTTGTCTGAACTGACATGCATGAGTTATTTATGAGAGAATCTTCAGTTATCTAGAGTACACTAATTTGATGCATGCATGCATCTAACTGAACTCACAATTAATTCCTCAAACTGTTTGGAACTAATTTAACTAGACTTGACTCAGTTAACTGAGCTAACTAATTACAACTCATCCTTATCTCCTTAATTTAAGGGATAATTGTTGCATGTCTTCACAAAGACTTCTAGCTTGAATTTATCCAACTAATTAACTCAATATCAATTAATTAATTATTTTTCAAGCAGCTGGTGAGACTAAATTCGAATTTTAATTCTCAATTTTAATTCAAGGACAAATTAAAATTGGAATATTCTTGTTTCCACATTTCAACACTCCTCTCAACAAGAAAAGGATTATCTGCCACCCCGATCCTATCTCTATGGAACTCGAATTTAGACTTTGTCAATGCCTTAGTCAAAATGTCTGCATCTTGCTCCTTGGTCGAAATGTACTGCAACAACATGATCCTCCTCGCCACGCAGTCTCAGAGATGATGATATCAGATGTCGATATGCTTAGACCTGTCATGAAATACTGGATTCTCAGAGAGTTTGATACAACTCTGATTATCACAATAGATCATAGTTGGATCCATCCTATGATCAAACAAACCAACTAGAATTCCATGCATTCAAATGGCCTCACATGTTGCCTGACTTACAACCATGTATTCAGACTCTGCTAAGCTGAGTGCAACTGACCTCTGTTTCCTGCTATACCAAGAAACTGCAGCTGACCCAAGGTTGAAAATTCCTCTTGATGTGTTCTTCTTATTTGATGGTCCCTGCGCAATCTACATCAGTGAAGCCCTCTAGCTTCACTCCCTATGTCCATTTGTACCATAATCCATATTGAGATGTGCCTCAGAGGTATCTAAAAACATGCTTAGCTGCCTTCCAAGACATCTTGATAGCCTGAACCATAGCTTGACTCAGCTGGTTCACCACATAACACAAATTTGGTTGTGCGTTCACTAAATACATCAGTGAACCCACAACCTGCCAATACACAGTAGCCTCTACTACTTCTCCTGAAGTAGCATCCTCCTTCCTCCAGTTACCTGCTAGAGGAGTCTGCATGGGCTTGCACTTCTCCATGTGGAATTTTTGGAGTATCTCATTGGCATACTTGCCTTGATACATAAACACTTCCCCATCCTTCTGCCACACTTCCATGCCAAGGAAGTAATGCATGAGACCCATGTCTTTCATCTCAAACTCTCTTGCAAGGTCCCCCTTGCAAGACATGATCAATTGATTATCACCTATTAATATGAGATCATCAACATAAAGAACAATGATCAATGGCTTACCTTTCACAATGATGTGATATAGGTTCGCATCTGCTTCACTCTTTGTGAAGCCCAACCTGGTGAAGTAGTTGTCGATCCTGGTGTACCAAACATGAGGTGCTTGCTTCAGCCCGTACAAAGTTCTCTTGAGTCAACATACACGCAACTCACGATTGAAGGTCTCAAAACCTTCCGGCTGCTCTGTGTACACCTCTTCCTCAATCTTGCCATTGATGAATGCGGCCTTCACATCCATTTGATGGATCTTCCAACCCATCAGTATTGATAGTGCCAACATCGATTTGATAGATGAGTACCTTGTGATAGGAGAAAAAGTCTCATCATAGTCAATCCCCTCGACCTATGAGAAACCACGGGCAACAAATCTTGCCTTATGTTTCTCCACACTACCATCAACAGCTTTCTTTACCTTGTAAAGCCAATGGGAACTCACAACTGACTTGTTCTTGGAACCACATCCCAAACATTATTCCAAACTATGGAGTCATACTCCTCCACCATAGCATCAACCCAAATCGGTTTTTGCACTGCTTCCTCAAAGGAATATGGCTCGGTCTCAACACATTCCCCAACAAGGGCCATGTATCTAGTGTACCTATCAGGGGACCTCCTCTGTTTTCGATGAGAAGATGGTTCTCCCACATTCTCTCTTGCATCCGACAACAATATGTCAGCTTCTCTTTATAAAAATTTATGTTTTCCCTCCTTGATTTTCAGTTTCTCCATATTTCTCCCATGTAGTTAAATGCCCTTTCCCATAACCATACATTCAACAAGTTGAAAAAATAAATAAATAAATAAATAAATAAATAAATTGCTGAAAACACAAATTCTGGAAATTTTACAGAATGCTGGAAATTGCAGAAACAAAAATCAGCAGTAATAAACAACCATTAAAACACATTAAAACACTGATATTTTTGGTCAATG